>JAPDOI010001601.1:0-160367 GCA_029168955.1 Aplectana chamaeleonis | reverse complement strand
CCTTCTGTATCCTCTGTGAGAAACAGAAATTCCCATTACTCATCGCCGGTGCGTGTGCGGAAGCTGCACCCTCAAATCTGCCTATTAGCTCTCCAAATGTCTCTAGCCTCACCTTCGCACCCGGACGCGAAGGAGCTACGGGAGTTTCATAAACGCCTGATATTAGGTGTTAGGTATAGACCCTAACTGATTCTATTGACCTCCTTCCTGTGTTTTCATATTGAACAGTGAAGAAGAATTCTACTTCTAGACTGAAAGGCAATGGTGTTAAGACTAAATAAGGAAATAGATTGACAGAGAAAGAGCAAAAATGTATAGAACCTTAACCCGCTTCCACGACCACGCCTAATTTTGGGTGACTGCACGTTCGGACCTTGTGCAGTATTGCGTCTGGTATAACGTGTCCCACCGGTGGGACACGCTGGTAATTAGCGTTCGACGAGTAATTGCTTTCACTTTTTTGTGTCTATATTGTAGCTAGCAACGATGAGCTCTCGAGACGCTTTCGTTATCTGGTAACAATTACTGTGATTAGCTGGGCCAAATTCCAGTCCGCAATTGCGTCCCGACACGCTTTGCGGCCGCACGCGCTCAGGTCAGTCGTTTTTCCAGCGCCTAAGCCGACTAAATGTGGCTTTTTTATACAATTTTCTGCAATTTTTCTTAGTTTCCAGTCTCCAAAACCCACCTAGAGTCAGCAGATCGGCGGCTGCAGCGCTGGAAACTCTTCTGACTCAGGAGCGTGCGGCCTGCAAGGCGTGTCGAGACGCAATTGCCGGACCGGAATTTGGCCCAGATAAGCACAGTACTCAAAACCAAAACGGGATCAACTGAGTTTGCAACGCTTTCAGAAATGTAAACGAGTTTCAAATCTTAGATTTCTACTAAACAACCTAAAAGCTAGCAATAGAAGGAAGAAGAAATCACCAAGTGCCTAGCAATAGGAAGGAAGAAGAAATCACCAAGTACCTAGCAATAGAAGGAAGAAGAAATCACCAAAGTGCTTCTAAAGTTGCTTTACAGCCGTGTTTCCCCTCCACCTCAGCCCACCTGATTTTTGAAAATCCTGAATATGTTGTTGCATTTGACCTACTGATGGACCACACGGTTTTTATTTAGGTCAGGTAGGTCAGGAACATTGATAATATTTTCCTGTGGCGGAGAAATCGATTTTTGAAAAGAGTGTTAAACCGGTGGGACACGCGGTCCGAAGTGGTAGTCAACGCGTGTGGTCGCCAGATGGGTTATAGTGGATCCATCCACGGCAGGAATCGATGCACAACCTCCTGCCGGCGATGGTGGTGGGCGCCCGGCGGAAGGGCATCGATTGATTGCCAGCCGCACAGCTGACCAGCACCAACGCATTTTCCTCTTTTCATCCCTCTTCTGCTTTCTCCTTCCATAGTTCTATCTATACCCTGCTTTTTCTCTTCCTCCATTCGCTTGGTATTCTACAATTGCGTGTGCGATGGAATATTAATCTAAAAAAGAATTTGCACTAAAAGTTCTAACATCACGTAGGTTGTTGACGAAGATACGTAGATCAAACGCACGAGCAATGAGAACGCTTCGTAAATGAGCGAGAAACAAACAAATGGAGGAAAAGTATAGAATGGTGGAAGGAGAAAGCAGAAGAGGGATGAAAAAAGGAAAATGCAATGGTGCTGGTCAGCTGTGCGGCCAGCAATCGATCGATGCGCTGCCGCAGGGCGCCCACCACCACCGCCGGCAGAGGTTGTGCATCGGTCCCTACCATTGGATGGATCCACTATAATGAAAAAATGAATAAAAGCTATTGGCAATTCAGACAATTTTTTGTAGAAAGAACGGTGAATCGGAAACTGCTAATTATTCGATGGATATAAAACTCACAATCTGGCTCTCTTACAAGTATAAAAGGATGGCTGGGGTTTAACCCTTCCGATACAGCTGTTTTTTTTCGAGAACCTAATCACTTGTCTTGAAATTCTTTTTGAGAAACTGCGTGGTGATACGGAGCCGCAAAAAATGGCAAGGTCAAAGGCAGTGTTCACGATGATTTTCGTTCTCAGGTTCCCGATTCAAACAATGCCGTTGGACAACCGCTGTTAATACCATCACGAAGAACGGCGAGAAACGCGCTAAAACGTCTTGTTCCAGTGAGATTATCCCTGGTCCAGTTGTATGAACACGTTCTCGGTGAATGCCACCGGTGAAAGTTGGGGTTGATTGGAAATGGTAGAAATTCCCAAGGACAGGGTCCACAAAGAATACATCGTCGCAACAAACATTCCCGGTGAGAGTAAAGAGGCCGGAAGAGAGTACAGCACGTGTGCTTCCGCGCACGTTTTTCGCAACTTTTTCATCATTTCGGCGCTCCTCGAGGGTCAAGCAATCGATCTGGCAGGTAATCTAGAAATTTAACTCAAGCACCGGTTCAGTTCGAGCGCCGTCAGAACGAGGTTGGACCGTTGAACCGCTCTGGCTCGAAGCGAAAAAGAGGCCAGGAGTCAACCCGAGACGTGGCTCGTTCGTTTTCCAGGAATGACATCAGTCCACCTCTCAAAGCCGGGATTGCAGTCTCGATGATTTCGTAACTACTCTGTGGGTCGCCGTCGGTCCACCTTTCATAACAGGGATTCTAATAAGATAGTGGCGTCATCATCTTATTTGCCATCGATTCCACACCCAACCTGTAGCCTCCATAGCTGTCATCGCGATGACGTCATTCTTGATTTTCGGAGCATGGTGGCTATATGGCTTTGCCTGCCATGCTCGAAAAAATCAAGGAGATCACGTCGTCGCGGTGACCGCTTCTTAAAGTGTAGGGCGTTGAATCGATGCTAACAAGATGCTGACGTCATCGATCTGACCTTGACCTAGTGAATCGTTTCCCACTGATTTATAGTTCAGAGCTTTTGTTCATTTCTTGCCCTGTTTTTCTTTTACTGTCGTTTTCGAAGCTAAATTCCGCTCCGCAAATGCGGATTACCGCTCTTGCATCATGCAACACTGTGATAATTCGTGCTGGAAAAAAGGTGAATCGTGCCGGGACTAACAAGGGAACTATTTTTAATCCAGCCTGGCCATTCCAGGAGTAAGTGTGCACTTCTAGAACCATTCTTGGCATAGAATTCGATTGCGATCTTCGCAGCTCCCCACTAAAACCACTTTGAAACCGGTTATACAATACCCACCGTAAGTTTTGGAAAAAAGACGAAAAAACGCAGAAAATCGTTTTCGTCTTTTGGTCATAACTCGCTTCAAAGTGGAAGTTTTGCAAACTTAAAGACATCTTTGGAATCAGAATTTATCACTCTTTTTATCTATGCGTGGCTTACTCTCAGAGCAAGGCATATAGGGTTGACACAATCAATCGAGTGAGATGTGGGGCAGTATGAAATGCTGAAATGTGTGACTGTGTCTCTTCTTGTATAATATCTTTTAACTTGTTTTTCATTTGGGTCTTTTATTTAACGATTTTTTATCTTTTAGTTTTTATTTTTCAGAAGTTTAACTCCAATTCTACTCTGTGTGTTATTTATTAGCTATTCATTTAGTTCTTTGTTTTACTATTTTTGGTGTTGTTTGTAACATTTCTTTTCATTTACTCTATTTTGTATGAGTTTTTTCACTATAATTTGAATACTTATACTATTCAATTTCATTCATATTATTCTTTGCTTGGTACTAAAAAAAAGGTTTCGCTAGGAACGTTAAATAATTATTCAGAAAGCAAACTGCATTTTAGCTCTAACCTCAGGCAGGCAAACAATTCAAAAGAGTAGACACCTCACAATGGAGGAGATGGACTCCTGTTTTCATTTCAAGCAAGCTCTCTGTTTCCCATTATCACAGCGTGGAGCGGTGGCTTTTCGTCTGGAGCTTCTTATCACTAATTATGTTTCACCGAGACCCATCTGCCGTGGTGATAATCGAAATCGACAGCTCACGAGGGATTTAACAGATTTAACAGCAGCTTAGTTCGGAGTTACAATTACTTGTAGACTGGTAACACCGCTACCTGGAAACAGTCAAGATTTACTTTTATTTTTGCCTAGTCTTAGATGGACTTCGTTCTGGCGATGGCCCCCTTCCCAGCTTCCCCGTATCTCCACACCTTCCACTTTATCTCTCCCTTTCTCTCGACGACCTGACGCACTCCTCGCTCGGAAAATAGTCCCCGAAGTGGATTGAATTCGCGCAGCGCAAGGATGGCGACTGGCGAGTCAGACCACCCAGCAGCCAGCGCGCGGTCGCGGCTAATCTGTCACCGCATTGATTAATCTCCTCAACGAAAGGTCTTAACTCAACCAACTGGCGGCTCGTCATCAAATATAAATCATTAAAGTACAAGGAATAGGGGTCCGGAATATGGATTTTCGGTTTTCTCCGATTTTTTGTAATTTAAAAAATACAGATTTATCGGAATGTGAGGAAAACTCTTTTGCGTTATTTGTGCTTGTTGCGGTGAAAGACCCTAACAGTGCCATATTGAAATTTACGTGCCATCGGGTGAGTGGAATCCTTGCATAGTCTAAACTGGCGACAAAATTGAGATTGCGACAAATGGAGGGATTTCCGGCATTTCAAACTGGTCTCTTTTTTCAGGGAGATTTGGTCTGCTCATGAGTGTTATTGAGTCTCTAGTAGGGTCTCTGCCGTGTGCATGTTTTTTTGCAAGAGCTTACAATCAAAACAGGAAGTACTGTGTTTCTCTGGGCCGCATTCCGGGTCCGCAATTGCGTCTCTACACGCTTCTTTGCGGCAGCACAGCGCTCGAGTCAGTCGAGAGTTTCCCAGCACCAAGAAGCCGACTCGATACCTTGGCTTTTTGTACAGTTTTCTCCAATTTTAATCAGTTTCCGGTTTCCAAAACCCACCTAGAGTCAACAGATCGGCGGGCTGCAGCGCTGAAAACTCTTCCGACTCGAAAGCGCGCGGCCGCAAGGGCGTGTCGAGACGCAATTGCAGGACCGGAATTTGGCCCAGAGAAGCGCAGTACATATGGGCTGGGATTCATAACCGCGGGCTACGGTTGGTTTGGCTTCCAGAGAATGCGTGCTATTTCCGCCGCGCAAACCCAACCGTAGCCCACGGTTTGCCGTTCATGAATCCCAGCCAGGCCCCCTTCTTTAGAATGATGTTTAGTCAATGGATGGGGCTACGACGTTAAACGCACGATCGAAACTCTTCTACGACCGGTGGTGTCACGAACGCCGCACGACTGCCGCCGCATAATGAGCGAGCCTCTTCCAAACTTGAAATAGATTTCATATTTGCCTTCTCGGCGCCCCAAATATCTTGCCCCACCTCGTACAAAATTTAGGATAAAAATGCTTTCTTTTCTCGATCCCTTAAAAATCTAATTTCTTGATCTGCCCATTGGCACTAAGAACTTAGCGAAATTCAAATTATTTCTTTTTAGTCCCCACCACAGTACGAAAAAGACAAAAATTTTGCAACTTCGGTTCATGCTGGTATCAGTCTCTTGCAGCCAGCTCGTTCCTCCGCAATGCTTAGAAAAAGAAAAGGGGGACGCCGATACTCGCAGGGCTGCTGCTCTGCAATTTTAAAATTTCTCTGATCAAATATAGTTTTTTAAATCAGGAACCCCAAAAAAATCCAGTATATTCCGAGCCCTATTCCTTGTACAAGCGATTTATATTTCACGACGAGCCGTCAGTTGGTTGAGTCAGACCTTTCGTTGAGGAGATTAATCAATGCGGTGACGCGCCGCGACCGCGCGCTGGCTGCTGGGTGGTCTGACCTCGCCAGATCCATCCTCACTGCGCGAATTCAAAATCCACTTCCAGGGGACTATTTTCGAGAGAGGAGTGCGTCAGATCGTCGAGAGAAAGGGAGAGACAGAGTGGAAGGAGTGGAGACGCTGGGAAGCTTTGAAGGGTACCTTCGCCAGATTGAAGTTCATCTAAGACTAGGCAGAAATAAAAAGTAAATCTTGACTGTTTCCCAGGTATAGATACAGTCTCAAAGTCAGCAATACGACAAGAATTGATTGGTGATGTTCTTCAGAGTTGAAGTCCCATCAAATCTGAAGAATTTCAACTTTTTGGGAGGGAGCGAAATGTATGTTATAAACTAACACAACTCTCAAGGAAACAACTTTCTTTTCCTTAAAACTTGGAAAACATTTTTGGAATTGGGATGCCAGATATGTTATTTTCAGAGTTCTGAAAAATAACCCCAGAAATCTTGAGTATTGATACAAGTAATTGTAACTTCGAGACTAAGCTGTTAAAATCTGTTAAATCCCTCGTGTGAGCTGTCGATTTCTGACTCATCACCCGTGCAGTGTGTGGGTCTCCTTCCGTAGTAGGTAGAAATATAATTAGTTCTCAGGCGCATACAGGAAGCTTCCGACGAAAAAGCCACCGCTGATCACTACCGCGCTGTGATACAATGGGAAACAGGAGCTTACTTCTGAAATGAAACGGAGTCCATCTCCTCCATTGTTGAGGTGTCTACTTCTTTTGAATTGTTTGTCTGCCTGAGGTTAGGAGCTAAAAACGGTTTGCTTTCTGAATAATTATTTAACGTTCTTGGCGAAACCTTTAATAAAGCAAAGAGAATAATATGAATGAAATTTGAATTGTAGAAGTATTCAAATTATAGTGTGAAAAACTCCTCATACAAAAATAGAGTAAATGAAAAAAATGTTACAAACAACACCAAAAATAGTAAACAAACAACTAAATGAATAGCTAATAAATAATACACAGAGTAGAATTGGAGTTAAACTTTAAAAAAAAATAAAAAATTTGTTAAAATAAAAGACCCCAAAGGAAAACAAGTTAAAAGATACAAGAAGAGACACAGTCACACATTTCAGCATTTCATACTGTCCCACATCTCACTCGATTGATCGTGTCAACCCTATATGCCTTGTTTGAGAGTAAGCCATGTATAGATCAAAAAGAAAGATTGATCAATGCTGATTCCAAAGTTGTCTTCAAGTTTGTAAAACTTCCACTTTGAAGCGAGTTATGACCAAAAGACGAAAAAAGCGATTTTCCGCGTTTTTTTTTCGCCTTTTTTGCAAAACTTAGGGTGGGTATTGTACGTGTTCGTCAAAGCCTGGGGGCAAGATAACGGGCGACCCTATGAAATTTCCAGGGTGTTTTGCAAAATTTCGGATTTGGCTTAAAAGCTAGTCTAGGGTGCTGAACACGAATCTGGAGACCGTTTGTCGAAATTATGAAGTTTTTCAAGGTTGCGGTAGGTACCATGCCATTTAGGCGGCAAAGCCTACCTTAGTATTCGAAAATTGACAACAGGACACTAAATCCGTATTCACCACCCCGGACAACCCCACAAATTTTGAGTCAAATCTAAGACTTTGATCGAACTACCGAACACCCATATTGTGCTTATCTGGGACAAATTCCGGTCCGCAATTGCGTCTCAACACGCTTTGCCGCCGCACGCACTCGAGTCAGTCGAGTTTCCAGCGCCAAAGCCGACTCGATATGGCTTTTTTATACAGTTTTCTCCAATTTTGTTTACTTCTCAGTTTCTAAAACCCACCTAGAGTCAACAGGTCGGCGGCTGCGGGTCTGGAAACTCTTCCGACTCGGATGCGCGCGGCCGCAAATAGGTCGAGACGCAATTGCGGACCGGAATTTGGCCCAGAGAAGCACAGTACGTAATCTACCGTAATCTGCCGAAAATCAATGAACGAATCTCAGATTCGTGCTCAGCACTCGAAATAACCCTCAGAGAAACAATTTGAGGCAAATCTTTCGTAGCACTCCGGAAATCGTCAAAAGTCGCGATTTGCCATAAAATTTTCCCACGATGGGAAGCTTTTAACGAAACTAGTCGAAAACTTCGGAAAATCGACAAATAAACCACAGATGTGTGATCAGCGCCCCAAACAATCCACCTGGGAGGATTTCAAGTTAAATCTGGAACATTTTCCTGAACGATACCAGAGCCTTGTAATTGGAATAAATGAACATCCAACCAAAAATCCGCCGAAGTCCATCGAAACGCTATCAGTCTCAGAAATTCAGAAAATGTGCCTTCGCCCAAACTTATAGTTAGCTCAGAGGGTAGTTTTGGGCGCTGAGCACAACATACTTAGCGGTGCCTGAAGGCCACAACTGCGCACTGACGGGAGTGATGCTGGGGTCTTCCAATGGGCGAAATTTTCACTAGGGTGCTGATTTCTTCCGACCTTTTCCCCATGATGGGAGCAAACTCAAAACGACGCGGTCAACTCGCGACGCTGAGCAAAGAACAATTAGGGCGAATTTAGTGCCGTTCACTGCGTTGTCACCATGGGTTAAATGCCATATAACATCGCAGAACGGCAAAATTTGCACTGAAAAAAGCGAAGAGCTCGAGGTTTCCTCGCTTTCCCATATTGCTTCCTTTCTCTCCGAAAAAAAGGACAAAAATCGACTAACACACACTTTCGAGGAGTAGGCATATTTTTCATATTTTTAATTATGTACTGTTGTTCTCGCAACCACGTTCGGTCCGCACTTGCGGACAACGACTGTTGCATTACGCCATAAGATGAGTATCACATTTGTACAGTCCGCATTGATCCTAGTGATACTTTGTGTTCCCCAATGAGGGTTGGCGCGAACTCGGTGCCATATGCTATCACATAGGTGCACCGAATTTGCCCAAACCTCCATTAGGGAAAGCAAAGTATCACTAGTGTCCATGCCGACAGTCCTCTTGAGGGCAGTGCTCACGATAAAAGCCGTTTTTCTGGTTTTCGGCCTATCTTAAAAACGGTCCCATGCTGATTTCATTGATGTCCCTGGAATCGTACAAGACCCCCTGGAAACGGAGTTAAAGCCCCTCAAAGTTCAGCAAGGGAAGCATTGTGGACGAGTTGTCCGAGGCTTGTAACTCCCGTTTTTTGCAGCCGATGTGTGCGAGCTGACCTGAGTATAGAGAGACGTTGAGAATAAAGGGAAGAACGGGGCTTTTGATCACAGACCATCGCGCATCTAACCGCGAAATCCGAGCAACTGTTATAGGACGTGGGCGGAGTGGCCCAATGGGTTGGCTGGCCCACGAGAATTTCACCCACTTACCTGCCGTTTTTCGTCGTACTTCCGTTCTTAAATTTCTTGGAGGGACCCAAAGCCTACGTTTTAGAAAAAAAATGCAACTTTTTTCCGTGAAAAATGTCTTTAATCACTAACTCCTAGCAACGGAATGTCAATTTAATACAAGAAATGACGTCCCGGAATGCTCAATTCTCAACAATTCTTTGGTTTTTGAGACGGGGTTCGCTGTGGTAAGTTCTTTTTTTAGATAGAGGACCACTTTGATTGATCTTCTTGACAACAGTATTGGGAAAAATCAGCAAGAAACTGGTTTAAAAAATGTTAAAGGTCCTAATTTTGAGAGTGATAGAACTCACAGCTATTTCAAAACACGGTCTCTCTTTTCCACCCAGTACCTACCATTTGAAGTGCAAATAGAATTCACGAAAACTTGAAGTTTGGTTGTGGAGTACCAGTTTAGAAAGGTGTAATGCCAAAATTAACAGGAGGTTTCAATTAGTATTGAGACTTTTGCAGCAATCCTTTCCAAATTTTCGCTACATTAAAGGCAGTGTCCACGATAAATTTCGTCCTCGGTTTTTGGCAGGAAATCGAAAGTTCAGAGTCTCATTGGAGCACTGGGGTCGAAAGAACAAACGAAAACGAGCCAGAAAGAGCTTCATACGGCTCCGAAGTCCGCTCGCGCTAGCCCTTTCGCTCGCGGTCGAGTTTCTCGACGTGAACGAAGGAACACTCGAAATCGCGAAATGAGCGATGGTTTTCGATCAAAAGCCCCGTTCTTCCCTTCATTCTCGACTTCTCTCTTTACTCAGGTCAGCTCGCATACATCGGCTGCAAAAGAGGGAAGTTACAAGCCTCGGAAAACTCGTCCACAATGCTTCTATAGCTCAATTTTTGAGGGACCATAACTCCGCTCCCAGAAGGTCGTGTACGATTTCAGACCCATCGTTGGAATCAGCATGGGACCGTTTTCAAGATAGGCTGAAAAACAGAAGAACGATTTTCATCGTGGACACTGCCTTTAAAGGCAGTGTCCACGATAAGTTTCGTCCTCGGTTTTTGGCCGAAAATCGAAAGTTCCGGGTCTCATTGAAGCACTGGGGTCGAAAGAACGAACGAAAACGAGGCCGAAAGAGCTACATACGGCTCCGAAGTCCGCTCGCGCTAGCCCTTCGGCTCGCGGTCGAGTTTTTTGAGGAACAGTTTGGTCCGCATCTACATTAGCATTGGAGCGCGAGCGCGGCTAAGTTTTAGCATTGGGGCGCATCTGCACACGTTGTCTACTTCAGGCCCATGCCCGCGCAACTGACCCACCGCTGAAATGTGGCTTTCAAGAAGAAGAGCTAATTTTGTATGTTTCGCAGCGTTTTTCATGATTCTTTCTTCACTGATGAAACAGTCAGACTCTAAACCTTCGTTTTCTGGGGGAAACTCGAAAACAATTTTTATCGTGGACCTTTAAGGATCAGATCTGGATCTTCTTTCAGAAAAAAACTCAGAATTTTTTTTATCGCGGTCCTGCCTTGAACCGGGTCAGGAGAACATTCTTTCCGCTTCATTGATGCACAGAAGTAGACTTTTTTTGGCTGGAATGGATTTGACTCAAATCATACTCTGAACCGCCCTGATAGAAGAGAATGACTTCGCACTAATGAAATCATCAAGATCTATTTTTGAGAAGCCAAACGCTAGAACACCAAATGGAAAGATGAAAAGTTCCATGAGAAAAATATATGGAAATCAGTAGTGTGAGAAGGCTAAAAACTGTGCAAGTAAAACTGCATTCATGCAATTAAGGCGAGAAATGGTTTGACTCAGCGGAAAGAGTTGCTCAAGTTTGATCGGTAAAAAATTCGGGATCATGTCGGTAAATGGTTAAATCAAAATTTACCGAAAACGACCGGAAAATCGGTAAGACGGTAAAAGGTGAGTGCACACCCCTGGTTGCCATGCTTCACACCCCGTATACTTGCACCCCGGTGTTCGATTACTTTCCTCTTATTTCGTGATTTCTTACATCAAGGAGCAACATAAGTTGGCAAACATGTTTCAAGAAGATCTTGAAACAATATCGCCCGGGGCGGGTTTATATTCACCGAACGGATGAAATTTTTTTATTTTCAGCGAAAAATCAAGGAGATGAAGATCGGCTGGTTTAATGAGGCTGACTGACTAAGGGTAGAGAAAAAATAGTGAATAATCCTTTTTTGAAGAATTTGAGTACATTTCGTATTGCAGGAGACAAGAGAAGCCAGTGACAGCTGCATCTGTTCTAAATGTGTTGGCAACCCTTCCCAAATTTCGCAATGTTCCGTTTCGCTGTCGGTCCAATCGAGCTCATTGATTAGTACGGCGAAAACCCCCGACGTCTCCCGTTTCTCTCGTGGAAAACGGGAAGGCGGAGCTTTGCCGAAACGTCTCTCGTTCGCCCCGACGTGGCAGAAAAAAGCGGTTCGGCCATCGGTCGAATCGAACTGGTGCCCGAGAAGATTATCCTGAATTGCGAAGCAAAAAGTATGGATAAGAGGCATGCATCAGGATAAAGCACACAATTTTAAGAGAGCGCACGAATAGATGCTTCGAAATATTCATAAATAAGAAAACATAAATAGGGTCCTTGAGAGATATCGCGGAAAGAAAAAAGAACGTAGAACCTTGAGCATTCTGCTTCAGGAATGCAGTTTAAACGAACATAAATAGCACATAAATATGAGACTGCGTATTCATTTGGTGAAGATATGGAGGACGAATATTCTGTGAAATGAATAGTACATTTGATTGCTTAGGCCGGAAATTCTCCGTTGGTTGTCGTTTCATTTGAGAAGGAGGGCAGTGCAAATCGAAATTGGAAACCTGATGCGCGAGGCATCGCCATGTTGGGCTGGGGCATCTAGGCCAGGGGACGGGAAGAGGTCAGCTAATCAGCAAATCCTATGCAATCCCATTAGCGGCTTTCTGCCTAATGAATGAGCTCCTTTTAACCCGCACCTAATTCCACTCCACACACTAACACCATTTTTTTAAACTCCATTGTCTTTGCCATTGAACCCGTCTTGGCGGAAAGCTTTCTTGGGAGTATCGCTCTTGCCTGAAAGCTGTAAATCTTCTAAAGTTCTTATCACAACTCCATGGAATACTGAGGAATAGCTTTTTGAGAAACAGTCGACGCTGCCGTGTTAGATTCTGACAGAATTCTAAAAACCTGCTAAATCGTGCAGTGTGCGAAAAACGTGGTGAAACATTTATAATTGCTCTTTCTACATAGTGTTGCTCTGCTATTTGTCGAAAACTCATAAACGTTTGTAGATGGCTCGGCTTCTCAAATTTTTTCTTTAGCGGAAAGCGGTCGTGGGACATGTCTTTAACGAGACCACGCCTAATTTTGGGCGACTGCAAATTCGGACCGTGTGCAATATTGCGTTACCATATCCCGTGTCCCCCCGGTGGAACGCGACACTTTTGCTCGAATGGCACGCCACTTAAAATCGATTTTTGTTTATTATGTTCATCGCATACCTATCAGTGAGATGAAAATTTTACCATAATATCCGCTCTCAAAACTCTTTATATAAAAGAGGAAAAAACGGCTTGGACCCACAGCAGGGTCAAGTGGAGATATTATTTTGCCCACACTGTCCCAATGATCTTGACTTAGGTGGGGTACTTCGAATGCTATTCAAGGATCACGTATATGTTTTCAATTTTTGTATGGTTTAGATTTTGTTGTGATGGGCGTGAAAGATTGGATTTCAAAAAATCGATGTTCTGGGGGCATATCACGACTCCAGCTATGATTTTCTTCACAGAAAGCTAAGAAATGGCATCGGAACGAAAAAGAACTCATAGTGTGCTTGAACAATTCTTCTTACAGCCGTTTTATTCTATTTCAGTTTTTTTTCTATTTTTTTAAAGTTCGAATACTAAGCTTAAAGGCAGTGTCCACGATAAAAACCATGTCTGATTTTTTGATGGAGATCGGTAGCTGCGGGGCCTACCGCAACCCTAACGTTGAAAAAACTAAGAAAAATGAGCTCGGAACGGTCCCCTACGGCCTCAAAGTTAGACACCCGTCAGCTTGTCACACCCAGATGCACTTTCCACGCCCACCGACATGAACAAATGAATGCTCGAGATTGTGAGATGAGCGATGGTTTCCGATTGATAGCCCCGTTTTTCCCTTCATTCTCAACTTCTCTCTTTACTCAGGTCAGCTCGCACACATCGGCTGTAAAAGACGGAAGAAACAAGCCTCGCACAACTCGTCCACATTGCTTCCTTAGCTCAATTTTTGAGGGACCATAACTCCGTTCCCAGAAGGTCTTGTACGATTCCAAAAACATCATAGGAATCAGCATGGGACCGTCTTTGAGATTGGCGGAAAAGCAGAAAAACGATGTCTAAAAATCGTTCTTGTGGCGGAGAAATCGATTTTTGAAAAGCGTGTCCCACCGGTGGGACAAGTAGTCGTTAATGGGTTAGCCGCTCCTTCTGTGACAATGAGCCTACACTCTGATAGTAAGGGTGAAATAGTTGCGTGCAGCACGACCACTTGCTATTGAGGAAGTTTGAAACGAAGAGCTCTTTGTAAATGCCCCACCCTTAATTTTTCTTGTTGACAAACAATTTTGAATAACTTTCTGCGACTTCCCTTTTCGTCAGACCTTCCATAATCTGAGGAAAAAATTTAAAGCGAAAGTTCCAAATACTGTTTGCTAGAAAATGATTCTCTATGATGAAATTCTCAAGAGCAGAAAAAATTATGTAAAAATTCTTCCGATGTCAGAACTGAAAAAGAACGACTCTCTCTCGGTTGACTTTTTTTGGTTTATATGTTCTCTCAGTTCTTTCTGATACAGTTTTCAGAGTAGCCCTTGACCTTCTAAGATTTACGGGAAACGTTTCATTCATAATTTAAGGCGAACACTGGTCCACCACGAAAAGACCTAGAACACAGCAGTAGCTAATGGCAGGGTGAGGGTTGTAATCGTTTACGGTTTTTTCTTCTGTTGATAGTGATCTGATTCTCATTGTAGCAATATTAAAGAGAGAAATACTTCAGAATTTTGGTCAAAACGAATCAATTAGGAGAGCTGGGTACATGGTGTCGTAATCTATTCTTAGTGGGAGCGCAACTGAAAAGATAATGACTGTTTCTGCTATAGAGGTAGCATGTCGTTTCTTTACTGTGGATTTTTCGGCTTTTAGCAACTTTCGTGACTAAAGTTGAGAAAAAGTGTAGGAAATGGAGAGCTAGTGAGCCGTGATCATGTGCGTCAGCTGCTCGTCCGCCCACAAGGGCTTCAGTTGGTAGAAATCGGTAACCAGACAAGGTACCACACACTTCGTGGAGCATTCGTGAAGAGTCCTACTGGATTTTGCTTCTTCAACCACGTGATAAAAATTGTTAAAGGTTTTTCAACTATGCCTGAGTTCAACAAATGTCCCAGAATTCCAATTCGGGAAACTGAAAACGCACCTGGTGCCACGAAAGCAGTTATCCTGATTCTTTCACAAAGAAGCACATAAAATGTGACCTTTCCCAGATGCAAAAACTCTTAAAACCAAACGCTTCTCACCAGCGAAGTCCACCAATCAGTAATACTCCATTACGCGACAACGCCCTTTTTAGAACTGTATCCGAGGCTAATTTTACTTTTTCGCACACCGCTTCAACACCCAAACTCCTGCCTCATACCCATAAACAAGAAGAGGAATTTTTCATGCCGTCACCTTCAGACGCTTTTGCGTTGGGTGCAATGAGGAGTCTCCAGAGTGAAGAAGAGCTCCATTGGCGCTGAACGGAAGAAAAAGTCAGTTTTTCTCTTCTAGTCCCACAACTCTTCCTACTTGCTTCCCCCCACGTTTCCTATGGGAATGAACTCCATCACTTGATATCTCTTTTTATAATCAGGCAAAATCCTCGCAAATTCAAAGGAGCAAGACATGCAAGCTATATGAATCGAAAGAGGCGAAACCCATGCTGCACCACATAATCAGGAACGTCATCAGAAAAAAGTGACGCAATATTCCATGCGGTCCGAACAAGCAGTCACCTCAAACTAAGCGCGGTCGTGAATTGGTTGATAACGAAATTGAGATTCTCGGAAGAAAAACCTTGTTTTCCCCGTACTAACAGATGAGAACAAACCAGATACAAGGAAACTTGATACGTACAATGAAACCTACCGGAAAATTCAAAGATAATTCTCCGCAAGCGAAGAAAGGAGATTTGTCTGTTAGGCAGCCTTGGGCCCGACATAGAGTGAAGAAGGTTAGTGAAGTCAGAAGTGTATGGTGGAACAAAAGTACAATGTCGTGAGGGTTGCAAGCTCGTCTGAACACAAAAGGGCGACTTTTAGTTTATTTCGTGACTACGCGTGTGCACCCAAAACAAAGAGAAAGCGAAAGGACCCTGCGCACACATACTTCCAGATAAGGAAGACCTGACTTCGTGATGAGTCGGCCAGAATGGTTGCTGGAGAGTCTGCTGTCTTTATCGGTGTGAAATTTGGGTCCGCAGCTGAGGATAACCGCTGTTGCAACACAGCTACAAGATAATTGTGCCGTGACCTTGTGGCTCCAGCCAGGACCAACTGGCGAAATTCCCTGAATGCTTGCAGCTTGCATTTCAAATCATAGGTTTTCGGTTGAAAAGAGATTTTCGGATAAAGTTTTGCGCTCTGTCACTTCTAAGGTTAAAATGGAGGCGTTGCATATTATTATCATCAGTTTCTTTCTGATTTTTCCCGATAGTGCTATCAGGAAGATAAACATAACTACTCATATAAACCATCGCGGGACCGGCTCCTCCCAATTATAACGTCATCGCTCGGACAGCGGCCGAGGGGCGAACTGGCACCGCGGTCCCTGTCCGGTGCGAACAGCAGCCTCGGCCGCTGTCCGGTCGCTCTCGGAGCGGTGCCAACCCCAGAGATAGAGAGACGCAGAATTGGTTGTTCTCCGAGTGATAACCAACACGACCCCAGTGGCAGTGCGCCGGACGCCGGATTGAATGTGTGGGACTAGAGTGGCAGTGCGCCGGACGCCGGACAGAGTATACGGCACCCGAGTGGCGGCGGTGCGCCGGATGCCGGATAAAGTGTATGGGACCCCAGTGGGAGGGCGCCGGACGCCGCTTATAGTATGCAGGACCGCAGTGGGAGTGCGCAGAACGCCGGGGAAAGTTTGTGGGATCCACGTGGGAGTGCGCCGGAAGCCGGATAAAGTGGATGGCACCCCAGTGGGAGTGCGCCGATTGCCGCTCATAGTATGCGGGACCGCAATTGGAGTCGCACTGAGGCGGGGCTTTCTCATTGGACCGCGACATTTACGCACCTCTCGAAAAGAGGCGGGACTAAAGTAAAATTAGCTGTTGGGAAAATTTCGGAAATCGCCCAAACAGCTACAGCAGTGCGAAATGCGACTGAATATCGCTCCGAGCGGGACTGCGGTCGCTCAGAAAGCGACTGCTGTGGCCCGAGTAGACGGCTAATTTTTGCTCGGAGCTGAGAGACAGCGCAGCTCGAGTCGCTCTCCGGTCCCGCTCCAAGCGATGGTTTTCCTGAGTATAAGTGTTCCTCTCCGGCAATGCTAAAATCGTTTTCTTATTAGGAAACTACTTCTATTCAGCCTGGCTATTCCCGAGCAAATGTACTTTTCTGGAATTTTTTGTTTTCCGATTTCCGTACAGGATCAGGCGTGGCAATGGGATCGGTCGGTAGAGAATGCGGCCCCCCTCCCAGCGGGTGGCTCGTTTCTGCGGCCCCACTCCACGAACATATTCTATTTCCCCATTCATTCTCTATTTTATTTTTTCTATCTATAAATAATTTATCAATATTGCCCTTATTTAATGGCTCGTTCCCGATTCATTAAAAAACTAGGGGTCTCACACTCGGGCTGCTCGAAATAAACCCCATATGAACAGGATCTAAGGGAAAAAGTTTTGTCTTTTACTTTTAACATTAAAAGTCCAGAGAGAGAAAAACAGAGAAAAAATTCCCGTACCAAAAAAGTAGGTCTCAAAATGTCGCAAATGTTACAAAAACCATTTCTGTATAGGTGGTAAAACGATATTTTCTCTGACCTTCACCATCTCTAGACTATGATCACCTGAGAAAAAAAATTTGGTACCAAAAGAGTAGGTCCCAAAAATGTTGAAAATGTTTCAAAATCATTTCTGGATAGGTTAGAAAACGACTTTTTCAAAATTGGCTATAAAAACATTGGAAAAACTCTTGCCTGTGGATAGGGGGAATTTTTTCCTGTATTGCACTTTCTTGTTAGAGTATGCAATTTATTCATATTGCATCACTTCAGTACTTAAAGGCAGTGTTAACGATAATCTTCGATTTCTAGATTAATCTTTGAGTTGATTGTTTGGCCCCGGATAGAACTGCAATTGCTAAGAAATCGAGAGATCAGAAGGGCATAAAATCCTTTACTCTCATAAGAACTGTTCGTTGTGACACGGAAAACTTTGGTGGATCCGTCTTTTGCAATTCTCTACTCCCTGTTGCTCCGTTTTTTTCCCTTCGGTCCTTAACTAGTACTGTTTTCCTAAAGTATTCCTTCGTTTTCAGTTAGCCCCATATTTCATCGGTGACAACCGTGACTGTAGATACAAGTCATTCCCATCCAATCGAACAACTAGACCAGGTCGAGAATAAATGATTCTGAAAAAAAGGCTTTTTAGTGCCTTTTTCTGCCGTTTCTTCGTAATTTTGGTAGTACCTGGGGCTGCCAATAAATTGCTTTTGAGTAGAAAACTCGAGGAACGAAAAATCATTGTGAACACTGCCTCTAAACAATACACATTACGGAAAAAACATGGCTATTTACACTTAGGGGGAACCGCCCGCATCATACGAAAATCGCGCGCGATGTGGTTTTGATGTGGTTTAACTCTACGCGATGTACATCGCGCCAACACATAACATCCCGCGCTAAGAGAAACCACACTTCGATTTCGTTTGCGTCCTCATCCAAACATGCACAAATATGAAAGAGCAGGGTTTTGAAAGTTTTTTCAAGCTTATTTCACGCTGTCGTTTCCGGTTTTACGCAATGTTTCTGCTGCATAAAAGGAAAAAATGAATAGAGACGTTTTAAGTCTTCTGTTGAATAATATGTAAATAAAAACCTTTAATTTGAAGAAACACGATGTTTCAGGGTCATGTTAGGTTTAGTCATGGTCGTGGCACGTTTCCAGATAAACAGAACGTGATTTGAATTAGAGTTTCCTCTGAGGAAACCGGTCATAGTTGGATGAGCCAACTTCTCCAGCCCGGTCGATACACACAGAATGCATTGGAAATGGGATGCAAAAATCACTCGGTGTATCCCCCGCACCCCACTGGCACTTTAACACCCCTCGATCGTAATGCGTGTGAACCAACATGTGGTGAGGTTGAAGCTGAAAATCATGGTTGTATCCCCCGCACCCCCAACACCCCCAACACCCCGCACCCACGGTCGATACGTATGTTTAAAATGATGGAGTGAAGTTGAAAGAAAATGCACTCGATGCTATCCGAACGCGGTCCGATATCACATACAATACGTGGATGAGAAAATCACCGGAGTTGGGCGGGTCGATGATAAAACATCAGCGTATCACTAGAAAGCTAACCTTACTGCTACCTCACGTTACTTCACCATACTCTCCTTCACTATTTCTCTGAACAGGTTGCAATCCCATATTGCTGCATCATCAATCAAATCTCGTCATATCTGAGTTGGATACATTGTCAGATGATTTTCTCAACCTCACTCCATCATTTTTAACCATACGTATCGACCGGGATTGGGTGTTGGGAGGGTGTTGGGGGTGCTGAGGGGATACAGATTGCAAATAGCACCAACTCTGATCGGGGCCTGAGAGAGGGCTGAGAAACGGCAGTGAAAGGAAAAAATAACTAATAATGTGCTCGAAAAAATGTTTTCGCAACAATTTTTTCCGATTGAGCCTCAACCATTTTCACAAAAATTTGAGCATAAGTTAACCTGTAGCGGAGCTGCCGACGGACCACGACTTCCCGCAGTCGAGTTTAGGATAGGAGTCAATACATTGAACACAGAAAAAGCTTCCAGAAATTCGTCCTTCTGGCCAGATTTCAATTTCTTAAGCGATGCGGTTCGAAGTGGTAGGCGACGCGTGCGGTCGTGAATGGTTTAACCGCGCTCAAGGAGACACAGAATGAAGAGGATTAAAAAAGAAGAGGGAAAGATCGAAGGCAAGAGGAGGAAACCTACGAAATGTCAAAAAAAGCTCCCGCGATGTCCCCACATCGCAGTGCTGAACATGCGTGTGATCGAATCGAGAACGCGCGCTAAACGCGGCGGGCATAACAAAAAACTATGGTTTAGACGCGATGTGAACGCGATGCGCCGTCGCGCTTGTAGCAGCGCTGCCACGCAAACGCCACGATGCGACGGCTGAACTGGCATCGCGACTTCTCGATTTCTTCATCGCTGCCGCGGCGACCAGTGCTACATCACCCTTCTGACTGCGATAGCAACATCGCTCCAGCTCAGGTTCCCCACTCAAAGGCAGTGTTCACGATGGTATTTTTCTGTTTTCCGCTATCTTGAAAACAGCCGCATGCTGATTCCAATGATGTCTCTGGAATCAATGTACAAGACTTATTCTGGGAACAGAGTTATGGTCCCTCATAAAGAAATTGAGCTAAAGCAAACATGGTGGACGAGGTTGTGGGCCAGAACGCTAACTTCCGCCTCTTGCAGGCGGATGTATGCGGAAGCTGACCCTAAGTAAAGAAGCTGAGAATAAGAAGGAAAGAACGGGTCGAATGATTGATAATCAATCAACCATCTCTGATCTTGAGCATTCATTTATTTAAAATCGGTGGGCGTGTGATGCGCTTTTGAGGTTTGCTGCCTTCACGCTCGAAAATGGCAACTTCAGGCTCTTTTGGAGCTTTTTCACTGGGTCGTTTTCATGCGTCTCTTTCGACGTCAACGTTACATTGTGCCCCTCCACTACCCATATAGTGAGCTGGAAACTGAAACACATTTTTTATCTGGTGAACACTGCCTTTCCAAAGGCAGTTATTCCACGATCAAAGATCTTTTCTGTTTTTGCCTATCTTGCGAAACGGTCACGTTCTGATTCCAATGATGTCTCTGGAATTGTACAAGACCTTCTAGAGACAGGAGTTATGGTCCCTCAAAAAATTGAGCTAGGGAAGCTTAGTGGACGAGTTGTCCAAGGCTTGCCCAACTATCCGTCTCTTGCAGCCAATGTATGCGAGCTGACCTGCTCAGAGTAAAACTAGTTGTCAAAAAGAATCAGACGAAAAGTTGTCCCGCAGGCGTACGAATGCAGGACAACTTTCGCAGACTCTGGAGAATTCTGGACAACTTTTCGCCCGATTCCCGACAACTTCTCGACCAATTCCCGACAACTCCTTGCCCGATTCTCGACAGCTAACATACAGTTATACACATGTGGGACTGTATGTACATACCAAAAATTGGTATGTACAAAATTGGTAAATTGGTATCCTGCCCAACTGTTGATTACAACGTTCGGTGAAGTCCACGTGTGGTTTCACACCACTATATCTTACGAGTTTACGACTTGACTCGTTCTTCAACGTTATTTGAGCCGACTGTGCATCGTACGGAGCCATAAAACGACCAACGTCTCACCGTCGACTGCGTACCACGCGCTGCGCGACGCACGCGCGTCGGAAGCGAACGGGTTTTGACGCCGCGACGTTGTTCTGCCGCCGCGTTTCTCGTCCGCCGGAAACTCGTCGCGCAACGGCCAAAACTCAAATCTGCCGCTTCCGGACGCACGTGCGGTCGCACGGCTGTTGGTATACTGATCGACGGTGAGACATTAGCCGTTTGCTGGCCTGTATATGCAACTGGGTTACGGCATCGTTCGACATGGGCCGCTATTGGCCAAGCGCTTGCCCAACACCAGTGCGCTATCAACGTAGTGGTCTTTGAATCATCTCTAACATAAGACGGTGAAGGTTTGAGTAAAGTGTAAATGGACCACGCTAAACTCAAATATCCTACTCTCGTGGCTACTAGTTTTCAAAATTGTCGCCTCCCTGCTGGACCACACCTGAGAAAGGTGCTTGAGCCATTATACTGTAGCGGTGTTCAGTCTCCATCTTAGAGCGGTGGAGGTTTGCACGCAAGGTGAAAAGACCCGATAGACTCAGATATCCTACTCGGCCTTTTGCCCTTTGCGAAATCTTCCAGCTTCCCACAAGGTCTTACCATTGCTTGGCCAAACCGCTGGCTGCGGGTGTGGACCGCGGGAAGTCCCACATATTGTACATCAACACCAATGCTAAACAACCATTTGCAAGGTTGCAAGAATGCATCAAAGATCAGGACTTGGAAGCTAGTAAACTTTCAAAAATTCACTAACGAAATCCATATTTATTTATATCATTCCATTATTTCGAGAAGATGAAGAGTAATGAATTCGATATTAAGTAGTGAATGAATAGCAGCTAGAATGGAAAAAGTGCTTTGGTGTAAAAGGGTTCTGAAGTATGTCCTGAATTCGTGGGAAATTTCAGCCTATTGAGATATTCTCAATTTCAGGAGGTTATAAGAAATCTGTTTTGGTGTCGGCAAACACTCGTTCCCAAATCTCGACAACTTTCTCTGAAATTCTGAACAGGTAGCCACAATTACTCGATAAATACTGCAAATCTCAAATTCTCGGCAACTTCTGGCGCTGGTCATGAATCTGGGGACTCATTTGTCGATTTTTCAAGGTTTTCATTTGATTCGTTCTGATTTCGCAGCGGCGGAAAATTTTGAAGAGCAAAAGCGACAGCGAATTGAGGTGCCCGATAGATATGGCTCAAAATTGCTGCTCTGGGGTTTTTTTTGAAGTGCTGAGCACGAATCTGAGGCCGTTTATCGATTTCTGACAGTTTACTGTAGATTACGGTCCGTATACGGTAGTTTGATTACAGTTTCAGACTTGATTTAAAATTTGTGTGCGGGGTAATTTTGGGTCTTGGATACAAATTTAACGTCGATTTGTCGATTTTCAAAATACTAAGGTGGGTTTTAGCCCCTAAATGGCACGGTACCAACCGTAACCTAGAGTAAACTTCAGAATTAGGACAAACAGACTCCAGATTCGTGTTCAGCACCCTAGATGATCCCTACATACAGGTTTTGAGCCGAATCCGAAGCTTTTTCTCAGAACACTGAAAATTCCATGAGGCACCTTGCGGCCAGGCACTGAAAAACGCGTATAACTTTGTTCAGAGTGTTAGCAGGCAGCTGCCAAGATCATAATTGAATTCTACGTCAAAAATGGTTCTAGAAAATTGCATTTCACCCGGAATGGTCAGGGGCCGGCACTTCTTTTGCCGACGGAGTCGACTGCGGCGCGGTCGCGGCGCGCCCTGGTGGCGCTTCTTCGCCCAGGGCACGGTTTCCGCCTCCACGTTCCTCATGCGTAAAAGGAAGAGTCGTATTGAAAGAATATTAGCATGTATTCCTTTTTAAACATCAAAAACTTGTACAGAGCTGTCATAAATGAAACATCTATTGGTTTCGCTCGTTTCAAGGGAGTCTGCAAACGGTCTCGCGATAAGAAATGGGTCAAAAGGTTTTCCTCGCAGGATCTAAAAATGCTTTCAAACCGGATGTTTCCAATATATTCTAATATATCTAACCATTCAGAGATAAATTTTTCCAAATGTATCCGTTGAGATCGAGTGCACATAGGTACCTCCTGCAGGTGCAGTTGAAGGCAACTCTTTACAAGGGCTATAGTAGTCTTGCCCTTGTATATGCAGTGGAAGCTTTCTTACTGCTCAGTACCCGTCTGCTGGATCCAAACATCACTTTCGGAGAAATGGTTAAAACTTCACACTAACCGAAAGTCTGTAGTAAATATAAACCTCACTCAGACTACCTTTCATAGGATTTAAATAAAGCCTTAATGGCGAGCTGTAATGGAGAGTCCAAAACATCCCCAGAAGAATGCTTTGGCGTGTACGTCAAAATTCCTCGCCCACCTCCGTGACTGAAAGCTATGGAAAAAAATTGAGAAACGTTCTGCTTTCTTATACCACCCAAATATCCTTACAACTACAAAAGCATCCTATCAACAGGGTCTGAGAGCAGGACTGGATGACTTGCTAACGGGGTGGTAGAAATTTTCCGGATTTTTTCTTTTCCTAAAGGGGATAGGGCATTTTGGAAACGGAAAAAGAGTGTGTGTTCCAGACGAACGAGGTCACAAAAATCATGAGAAGTTCGTTTTAGCAAACCACAGGAATATAAATTTAGTCAAGGTTTTTAAGCAGTAGATTGAGATCGCTTATGCAAAACTTCCCGAACAAAGTAGAAAATTTAATCTCGAAGCATCTTCTAAGAATGTTTAGGAATGTGAAACATTTCAATACAATACCGTTGGGATCGTAGATTTTCCCGAATAAAAGGGTTATTATAGTTTTCAGCGCACCATTAATCCGGCAAGAACCTTGCCGAGCGGGGTGCTGGACCCTGCCTTTAGCCTGGCCTCAAGCCCGACTATTTCGTTATTTTTGAAGTGTATTCGACTTTTTCCTGGCTCACACTACGCTCACGACTAGCAGGACACTTCAGGCAAGCAAGGAACAAATTGGTATCCAGCGCTCTTTGAATTCCACTTTGATTAGCCCTTTCTTTCAGTTCTCGTTCTGCCATATTGAGATTGTGACGTAATCTGTGCCAAAGTTTCATGATTCTTCGTCAGTACAGTTATTGCTACTATACGGCACTGCTTTTCACTGACGAGTACACAGCTATGACTGAAAGTAAGGACTGAAACTGTGCTCTGGCGAAGCGCCAGTAGGGGCGCGCCGCAGTCGACCCCGTCGCAAAAAATGCGGCCGAATGGTCAGGCTGACTAAAAAAAGTTCCCTTGCATTCATGTAGTTAGCAGCAGTATATCACAAGGTTGCTGAGTTGAATACAAAACCTAGGAGGGAACCTTGCTACCCATATATCGGCTTTTCAAAATCTGTTAGTGTTTCGTGGTCAATTCAGACATTCGGACATTCCGATTCTGAAATTGGATTTCGCTACGGATCACAGGTTAACAAGTTATTGCTCTTTTAAGTTATTTTCTTGTAATCAGCTGTTTCGCTATCAATTTGAGGGTTATTTCACCAATTCATGCAATATAAGTAGGTATATTTATGTTGATCACACAATATCCAGCAAAAAACAGCTCTAAAGTAGATGTCTGTGCTAATGGCGATGAGTCATTGCCTCGAAGTCTTCACCCATATTCCGCCCAGCAAGGGCGTCAACGCATGGAGCAGCAGGTGGGGAGCGGCGGTTATAGGCATGCGGTCAGAGGTTCGATTCCCGTCGTCATATGTTCGAGTACTTCTGCAAAAATGGATATAACAATACTTTTCTATGACTGGGTTTTCACAAAGATTGATTCGCTCCTTTTTTGCAGGTTTCACAAGTTCGGAACATTGAAAAATTCAGTACTTTTCAAGGTTTTTTCTATTATATCGAACAATACTTAAGGTTGTCCTATTATCAATTTTTTATTTCTCATGCCTTTAATTAATATATGTCATTCTGAGGTTCTATCGCAAGTTTATCGCATGTTTCCTGCTCCTTGGTTCGTCAAGTTTCTAAAGTACTCGTGGCACAGAGCTGGATATGTTGACAACCGTCCCGGATCCTTTTTTTCAGTCCGGCAGATTACCTTTTCGAGCTCGAGACTGTCGACTGTTGTGAAAAGGATTGCCAGGAACCAGCTTGCATCCCTTGTACAGTGGGTAAACCTCTAATCTGTTCCGTTCACTTCTTTTAAAAGAACCATCAGTCTCGAGTAGTTTTCGTTGAATCGGGGTGTGGATCGAGAAGAAGTAATTTTTCCGGATCGGCTTTCATACGAGGTTGCCTTGGTTCAAATCCGAGGAAAAAATTTTCAGAATTTTTCCATGCTGGCACCCACCCCACATGCAAATTTGGTGATCAGGACGAAACTTTGTTGTCGTATTTTGTGCTGGAAATGTTTTCAGTGTCTTCCTTAACAAGAACAAATAGCCCTATAAGGCGTTTCGACATTTTTAGAAGGTTTTATGAATGTTCGAAAATGCCACATTTCAGCAAGCATTCTGGTTTTATGAATGTTTGAAAATGCCACATTTCAGCAAGCATTCTAAACACGAGCACTCACCAAGCCCTGTCCATTTTTGTTATGGGATCAGCAGTGCTCGGATTCTGTAAGCTTGAGAAACACTTCTGTTCTGGTCACTATTGTTCTGCTGTTCAAATCACGAAGCACTCGCTCGATACACCAGAATTTCAAAAATCTGTGAATTACAACGTTGTAACTTTAACCAGTTTTTACTTGTTAACTTGAAATCTGTAGCAAAATCCAAGGACAGATTCGGAAAGAGCGTATCCGAGTTGACCAAGATACATTCACAGTCTCTCAAAAGCCCATACATGGCTAGCGAGGTTCCCTAGTTACGTGTAAAGCGGGAATCGAACCCGCATCGCTTCGCTTTCTGGGCGGGAGTGTTACCATTACACTATCGACACCACTATGCACTCCTCAGCTAATTTACACATGGACTGTGTAGGCACAACAGCAATAACCCATTAACGGGCATGGTCTGGTAAGCACAAATCGGCATTAAAGGCAGCATACACGCTCGTAAACGTGGTTGGGATAACAATGTGAATCGAACCGTATGGCTTACAACATAATGCCTACGCATTTTGAAGCGTCAAAAACGACCCACAATGCCGCTACATGAGTTAGAAGTTGGCCCCCGCCCTGTATTTTTACGCCCCCTGTTTAAGCTCCTTTTCGTCCCAAACGCAGAGGTTGTTGGGCCATCTTCGCCGTCAGTGACGTAGATGCGGTTCACTTGTTGGGCAATCTACCAACAGTACCAACGGTGAATATGACCCGGTAATGACCTGTGCGTTGCAGGAAAAGGGCAAATACAGGGGGCGTGAAAATACAGGGCGGACCAATTCTACCTCCAACTCATGTAGCGGCATTGTGGGTCGTTTTTGACACTTCGAAATGCAGTAGGCATTTGTAATCTGACCGCCATACCAAATGTTCTATTTCCTGTAGATTATCTCAAGTGGCGTTTACGAGAGTGTATGCTGCCTTTAAATCCAGTTAAAGACAGCATACACGCTCGCAAACATGGTCGAGATATCAGCATAAATAGGCCTGCACGGCCCCTACCATGTCGTGAACGACGTTTGAAGCGCTGAAAACCATCCAGGATGACAGTATCTGACCATCCCTGTCACGTACGCCCGTATTTTCACACCCCTTTGAGTGAAAGAATGAAAAGTCGAACTTGAGAAAACATGCGGCAACTTAGAGTGATAGCACTATCAAAGGGGAGTGCACGAGAGAAACAGCTCGATTAACTTGAATATCACTACTATCTATACACTCCCTATAACTCTCATTCACTTCTCAAAGTATGCTCGCTCTACTCCGGCTGGCTTTTTGGAAATGGAGGAGATTTCATCCAAAAAGTGCACAAACATGTAATATCCAGGTAAATCGAGCTGTTTCTCTCGTGCACTCCCATTTGATAGTGCTATCACTCTCAATTATCACGTGTTTTCTCAAGTTTAACTTTTCATTCTGTTACTCGGAGGGGTGTGAAAATACGGGCGTGCGAGACATGATTGCTCAAATATTGTCATCCTGGAGGATTTTTAGCGCTTGAGACGTCGTTGACGACATGATAAGGGCCGTGTGGGCCTATTTATGCTGATATCTTGACCATGTTTGCGAGCGTGTATGCTGCCTTTAAGCTGAGGGGTTTTGAATACAGAATTCTGATGTTAGCCACAGTCTATAACTATATGCTTTTAAATCTGCGACAAAATATATAGACGAAAGGAACGATTTTGTGTCGATTATGGTGAAACCATTTCAACCTCTGAAGTCATTCGGACAAAAGTGCAGTGAAGTGTAGTTGCCTAATACAACGGTGTCGGAACAAAATGGAGTGTTTCTTTCTCTGTTGCGGGCAACCATAGCGTTACTTCAACTGAAAGCAATTCCCACGTTGATGGTTTTTATGGATGTTTGAAAGCGCCATTCAACTGAGAAAGGTGAAGGGTTCTTGCAATGGAGAGGGTTTCGTCATAAAATCAAACAGAAGCTGTGAAGTCGAGCGGAAGCAGATTGGTGATGACAGAAGGAAACATAAATCCTGCGCGCAATTCGGTGATTAGGTTGCAAGGGGAGACGGCAAATCCCATAGATACATATCAATTAGTAAGAAGGATTTACAACTGGACGAGACTGTCCGGGTCAAGGTTCGCAGGGTCATTCCGAGGTCATCTCCATATTTCGCTCCTTCTTTCCTGACACCGTCAGCAACAATAACAGCCCCTCGCTTAAAAGCTTTTTTAGAAACGCTAAAACTGAGTTTTTTGAAAAATAAGGCTAATCTCCATGTTGGACTATCATAAAACCTGGACGATTTGGTCTTTTTTCGGTGTCTTCTTTGCCGTACATGTATTGTGGCCGACGTTTCCACAAACTCGTCGTTTTCAAGACCTAAACTTCATCGAAGGTATAGCTTCTCTGGCACTGGGGAGCTCCTAGCCCACAAGAAAACCGCTCCGAGCGCTCGGACAACTGGGCTCCGAGCCCCAAATCGTGATAGTCGCGGTACTGGCGTGTCACTGCCGCGAAATATACGCGCCCTTCCCCGTGGTATCGACGGGGTTTCGTCGCGGATGTGGGCGCTGTTTTGTCCTGCCATTTTTGCGGTGCCGGCGCGGTTTTGTCCTGCTATTACGCATTCTTGTTGACGTGCTACCATCAGCGCTACTGCAGGTGGTATTGGACGTGTTATACTCTCGCGTCACCGTGGCGCACTATTGTCGTGTCATATACGTGTTGCTGTAAGCGATATTGAGGTATGAGTCTAACGGTATACACCAACTATTGACCTGCAAGATTGCAGCAGCTGACCACCCAGGGCTCTATCTACTTGCCATTCACCAGGTTCGAACGCGCTGTTCACCATGAAATTTACCTGTGGCCACATGGCCATATTCGCGAAACTATGGGAGCGCTTCCCAAGAAGGTCCAAAGTTTGCTTATCGCCGCATACATAAGGCTGGTTCTCAAAAAACCATCCCGGGAGGTTCCCATAGTTTGACGAGGAACGTTTATAGTTCAAAAGAACGTTTTCAATTGTAAAGCTGGCGGAGTAAATAGGTACAGTAATCGTTTGCCAGTGAAAATAAATGCATCGGAGGTGTTGGTTTGCGGGCGAAACGCAACTGAATGGACTCATAATTCTGAAACCTCATCATCCCTTATGGGCTTTTGAAGAGGTTCTACAAACAGGTCGGAGTGTTATCGCAACAGGAGCAGGAGGGCAGCTGGCTATCGCACTTGGCCACGCCCACTTTTTCCCGTTTTTTTTGGAAACGGATATACAACACCAACCCATGTTTTCCTCCCCTTCCAAAATCAATTGCAGCCGTTGCGACGCGGAAAAATGGGCGCGACCAAAAGCAACAGCCATGTTCCCCCTATAGCGATAGCAGGCCTAATTCCCCAAATTAAGTTTCGAGCACTGTAGTACCCCATTTTATTGGAGGTGCAGCGGTCCGTCCAGCCATAATCTGAGTTAAAAAAAAAACACATACCGGAGCAATATAAAGAAGAAAAAATTATCAGTTCCCGCCAAAGTTGTTATGGCCTGCAAACCACAGCGGCTGAGTATTTAATTTTTGCCGGCAAAGTATTACTGTCACCTACTCTCCTCCTAAGCACACTAAAATCGTTGTGCCTATAGTTTCACATGGATATGCAGCCACTCCGACTCAAGCGATTGCACACCTAGTATTATCCTTGCCGTTTGTACTTGAGCTTAGACCGCTGCTCTCATTGGATTATATCGCCTTATAACCGTTAAACCATTGGACACGCGCAACATAATGCGCGCTTTTACGTTTACAAAAAAAAAAGTACAATGAACTCCTGGAAGTTATTATTCGGGAAGATCTTCAGTATGACAGATGAAAAAACTCAATTCAAGAAAACCTAATCAATAATATCACCATCCAAAAATCGAGGATCGACAAGTTTTGATAACTGAACTTTGGAAAGAAAAACTACATACTTACAACAATTCGTTATTCTGATTGAGTGACCAGCTCTTGTTGCCTGCTCCCACCTGCCGGACTGGGAGTGAAAGGAGGAATCTACCGGTAAAATCATCCACCCGTATTTTTAGATGTTTTTTGCTATTTGATATTATTCAAACCAGTGAAGGGATTTCCATGTCGAAACCCCGATTTCCGATGTTTCGTGTTTCAATTCCCGCTCATCACGAATACCAACCCAACAGGACAATCACAGAAGTTCTATCTCGTTTCTGTAGCTTGGCAACGCACTTGTGCAAAGGCAAAGGTTTTTTCGCATCTTTCAGAAGGTGTGATGACCTCGGAGACCGCCCATATTCGAACTTTCTACCAGGCTTGATTGGAGACATTTCACTTCTGGACTGCAAAAATGAACTTGTGCCGGAGACTGGCCTTCCCATTTTTGTAGAAATTTTCCGTTTATTCGGCCAAGAATATTCGGATATTGGGCCTTTCGAATCAACCGGAATTATTCGAAAAATTGACTTTTTCTCGAATATCCGAATAAACGGAATTAATCAAAAAAATTGATTTTTTCGAATAATCGAATTTTTCTCTTTTTCCTTTGTTCGGCCAAAATTCCTTCATTATTCCGGCCGGATTATTCCTTTAGGAAGCCCTCGTCATAGTCCGGTGAGATCTACTGAGTCCCACCGGGTCGATACGCACCAAATTCGTGGGGAGGACGGGTGCAAAAAAATCAACCCACCGGAGTCGGCGACTTACCAGACCGTCTGATGCCCACCGCAACTCCCACCCCGGTCGATACTGAGTGGTTCTCATGCGCGTATAAGAGGCGGCGGAGCTGCCAACGCAAATTCCATGACTGAGTCCCCACTGAGTCCTGCTGCGTCCCCAACCGAGAAATCATCCTCACCCCACCTGTCCAATGGTGATTCGCCTTAAAAATCGTTTACGAGTTAGAAGACAAAGACATGTTGGAAACAATAGAAAAAATCAGCCACCAAACACGTTCCACAGATTCTACAGCTGAGGTGATAATCGTCACTATCACAGTTGCAAGTGTTTCGCAGAGAGGAACTGGTTGGCGCTGGGGGCAACCGGACTCAGTCGGACTCAGCAGGTTTTTCGACGAAGGAGTCTGACGGGGCTCCTATTCAGCCGAATATTCGTTTTCCGAATATTCGTTAACTCACTCTAATACACACACACACACATACACATGCACACAGACATTACGCACAGACACACACATTTTGCACATACATACACTTTTGCACACATACACGCACATAGACACACACACATACAATAATACATGCACATATACAAACATACACGCATACACTTACCTACACACACACATACACACACAGCGAAGAGAATGAACTTACTTGCGACTCTTAATCAGTTTGGCTTTCGCCTGACGCGGTAATTCCGCATCTTCACCGAGGTGTGCACCGTCCTAGTCAGTCAGTCGTGTCCATTTTCTCACGGTCTTCAGCCACAATTTGTTTAACACATTCCATCCAGCTGTCACTATTCCATTTCATGCGAAACGAAACATCGCCAGCACTGAACTGTCTTTCGATGCCGAAGTAACTTTAAATCCTCTTTAACCCACTATCCGTCCAGAATCCTTTCGCCCACGCCCAGGTGGCACGTTTCTCCAGACAGGATTTGGAAGCATTTTAAAGCGTGTTGTAACAGAGACGATCCGGCGTTCCTTCTTAGTATATGCCCGAGCAGTCGAGAGGTCGACTTTCCTATTGCTGCTTGAGATGGCGTTAGGAGATGCTGGCACACTCCCCTCGTAAAGTCAAGCGTTAGAGTGCTTACTGCGTCCGATTTCCTTGGTAAAAGGTCTTTCGTTATGGCATACACGCGGCCAGAAATACATCCAAGCAAACGCCTAAAAAGCTTCTCTCTCCGTGCAATCCATCGCTTTTCCATCTGCGGTTTTCGGTGCTGCCCACGTCTCACGATCCGTACATCATGATAGGACGAATAGCGGATAGGTAGACGCGCAACTTGACTTCCTTCGCGATGGTGGTAGACCACCAAACACTTGGTTAGAAATTGAATGCCACAGACGTAGCTTTCGCACATCGTTGTCGAATATCCGCTGCATAACTACCATCGTTCTTCAACAAACAGCCCAAATAACAGAAATATCGTCCACCAGTTCCTGATATGCGTTGTCCGTCCACACAAACGCTCAGTTGAAGGCCTCTGAGAGACCCACATCTGCTTGCATTTGTCGGAGACGAAGACAGAAGTCTATAGGCTGCGGCATAAAAAGCTTCGAAACGAGGTTCACAATCCTTTGCAGGTTTCGCGTTGTTTTCAGCTGAGATAACACAATGTCGTCCCGGCGCTACTTCAGGTCCGACAAGGAGCTGTGTCCTGATGTAGTGGTGGGATCACATCCGCAGGAAACTGTTCTGCAACCTCTACCGCACTTGGATATCGCATCAACGGCGAAGTTGAAAAGAAAAGGTCCTGCAAACGGCAATCCTTGCCCCTTACTCCTGTTTTCACCTCGAAAGCTGACGTAAATCCGACAGGTGTACCGAACTGCTGCTGTTGTTTCACTTTGCTTCCATGTCACTCGATTAACTTTGAACTATACTTTTTCCGGGACTCCATCTGCGCTCGCATGAGCATTGAGCAATCGATCACGATGAAGGAGAGTCAGAACGCGGCTTCAAAAGTCAAAAAAGCAAGCGTCGTAATGGCTTCAGAAAACCGCTGCCACGAGTTCACCGCCTTACTCTTCTAACGGGGGCGAACACTTGGTCGATGGTCGAAATCTTCCAGGTCGAAAACCAAGCGCTTGCTCATCTCTGGTCGTTCCTTCACGATTTGATAAGTCGCTCGAGAATGATACGCTGCTCTTAAAACCTTGTACATGACACGAAGTAGAGAGATTCCTCTGTAGTTCTTAGGATCCGTGACGGATAGCTTCTTGTGAAGAGGGTACTATGATGATCCGCATGTCTCCAATGGAATCGGGTGATCCTTTCCGCTCATCCCATATGGCTTACGCGATAAAAGGTGTTGGTCATTTCACGAATCCCAGGAACCGGAAGGAAGAAGCTTTCAGCATTTCGAGCAGTGATGTTGTCATCTCCACCTGCCTTTCCATTTCTTCATTTTCCGGACACAATCCAAAACTTCAGACTCAGTCGGCGGTTCCTCACTGACATCGTAATGTGCTCTCTGAACATGCGGGAGCTCAGGTACTGATGGCGCTGGACGATTCAGTAGTGAACTGAAGTAATCCTTCCATATTGGCAGCGTCGCATCATCAACTGCAACTCCATTGGTAGTGTTCAAGACAGGAGAACATCTCTTCATCTTCCCGCTATACTGTCGCAGCAACGTGTAGGCTTTCTTCGGATTCTTCTCCTCCCAAGCCTTCTCGAACTCCTTAGCTCTACACGCCCACTCTCGTTCGCGGTCACTTTGAAGCTGCCCACGCAACTTCCTCCTCACACGCTTCTCCTCCACGAAGTTTCCTCCAGTTCGGAGAGCGCATACTCTGTTGTAGGTAGATGTTGTTTCTTCTGAGACGTAGGCGAACTTCTTCCTTAGGCTGTACAACCGGGAGTGCCTCTTTCGAAGCGTCCTGGATGCACTTGACAAAGAATCCGCGTCGCAAAGTTTCTTCTTAGTCCGTACTCCGATGTGAATAGAAACGCGTTGTCGGAAATTCCTTCTGCACTCTTCATCTCTGAGACTTGTCATGTCAATCCTCTGGAGAGGCTGAGCCCCTCGCTTCCTCTTATGAATCCTCGCAGTGAAGTTCAACAGAACAGGACGGTGATCCGAATCGAATGCGACATCCCACACAGCTCTAGATCTTCGAATGTCCGATACTGGAATATTCCTCGTCAGGACATAGTCAAGCTGTAGTTTCAAAGTTGTCATCTTCCGCTTCCGCTGCTCTTCTGGAGATAGCCGGGTTGGTCCCTGCCACGTAAGCTGATGGCGGCGATGATTCCTCTTGAATGTCGATGCAATAATCAGACCACTGCGTTCACAAAAGTCGACAAGGCGGTAGCCATTGTCCGATGTTTGCTCCACTGGGTAGAACCATTTACCGAGTACTTCGGATTCCTGATCAAGTCCCATCTTCGCGTTTGCGTCGATTCCCACGACAACTGCATGCTGACAAGGTATCCTGGCCAGCAACGTATTGAGTTCCTCATAAAACGCATCCTTCGTATTGTCCTCGGCGGTTTCAGTGGGAGCATAAGCCTCACTATCCACAGATTGAATCCTCTGTGATCCGCAGTCGTACGAATGCATTCCGACACGACGTTGAGCCGAACTCCTTGACCATACCATTGAAATCCTTCCTCACAGCTATTGCACAGCCTTCCACTCTCCTATCGTCAGCGTTACCGCAGTAGATGGTGTACTCTCCGACGCTGATGACGAGTCTATCCTTGAGGCGGGTTTCCTGCAAAGCAGCAAACGGTGTGCATGGAAATAAGCTCAGAAGTCTGGATAGCGCAGTTTTTTGGATATCACTCGACAGCGATCGACAGTTCAGGGTGGCGAAATTGTGGCTTGTGGCCAAAGACTCCATGACTCCCTAGGTACGGATCCTAAGGTGTTATGGACCAGAGGCCTTAGTGTGCCGGACGGCGACACCTTTATGCAATGTGCGGGATACTTTCGCGATATAGTTGTGCACGCTATATCGCTCGAACGTTCCCTGTGTACACTCAAACGTCTGCTGGGTTCAGTAGAAGCAGGGGCACCAACGAGCAGGTACCAACAGACTTGTATACACACCCCCAAGCGAAGAGAATAAGAAAATATTAAGAAGGACATTCCAAGCCGAAAGAAAACAAAAGGTTTGGAGATGAGGTGTGGATGAAACAAATGACAATATTTAAAATGATGTCGAACCATGAGGTGGCGATTTGTTTGAACACGTTTCTATTTGTCTCAACACAATCAACGTCGGCGTACGTGCAACTCTTGAAAACGGCCATGTCGTGGGCTTGGAGCGACACCAAATCATGGACTAATGACTGCCGTATACTCGTGGGCTACTATAAAGTTGGAAAAAAGCCTTTCGCTAGTGGCCCACGAAATTAGCCGGAGAATACCACGGCAAAGTCGCGTGCGCCAGTTCGCGGTATTCTCGCCCCAGTCCCCACAGTCGTGGGCTAGGAGCCCCCCAATGCCAGAGTTAGGTTGCTGGGATGAGTCCGGGCGGAGTAAGCAGCGGAGAGGTCGCTGATGGCAAAATATAACAGTGATGAGGAGATTTTGACATGATAAGCCCGATAAGCCTTGCTTCGACCGGCTCAAAATGAGCGGCCTAGGGTATATGTTATCTATCCGGTTTTTGTCACTGGGGCTTTTCACATGCCGTTCACACTGTGAAGTAATCAAAGGAGGTAATTACCCCAACCTTATAAGTAGGCCATAGCTGTACTGCTATACACTAATTACGCTTGGTCGCCATTGGTTGATAAGGTGACGACGTTTTCTCCACTCAGGAGTAACGTCAAAGGAACTGTCTTCGAATAAAGTAAAGCCAGTATAGCGAAAAGAATATGTGTATGCTCTCAAAAAGGGCTCGTCCAAGCAAAATTTGTTTGGTGCTGCCAGAAGCTTTGCATCAAATGGAACAGTAGGAATGTGTTGTCAGTCTACATAAACTGAACTAAAATTGAAAAAACGATTAATTTGGCTGGAATGTTCAACTTACACAAACGGTTTGCTTTCGCTATTCAGAGTGGTAAATCAATGAAGGCACAGATCGCGTCGGACTGGAACCTCGGATATTGCAAATGCTATCAATAATTTGTACTGAGATGTAACGAAGTTCATTTGTTTACGAGTATATATCAAGCATGGACAATGAACTAATTATCACACAACATTGATAATAGACCCTATCTTCATATTACACTCATTAGAGGCAGTTTTCTCGCTAGATTTCACTTCCAATATCTCCACGGTTTACGGAAGGTTTGGTGCCCTATATGGCAAGGCATGCTTTGAAAACACCCGAAAGTCGCGTTTTTGAGCCAATATATGATCTAGTTCCGCAATCGCGTTCAGTCCGCAAAGTCTCATTATCACAATCGTAGTTGCGGAGCGGTTGTTTTGAGAATGATTCTAGTTGAATTTTTTAAAAACAACCGCTTCGCTTCTACGATTGTGATAATGAGGACTGAACGCGATTGCGGAACTTAACTGTAGGTCCTCCCTTGTTTACGTTGACTTTTGAGCATGGAGGAATTGACCGCTATGAAGAATGATGCCTATCAGTGCAACCAAGCGATCAGCTCACTTATCAGCACTTCGTTGACTTGATTATTCCTGTAATCTAAGTCTTCATTTCTCTGATAGACTCGGGGGTGAATAGGCTCCCAGACATCTTTGGATAGCACCGACAGCTGCTATCCATCCCCCAAAATGGGCGGAGTCGTACCCTCCTAAAATGCCTGTCGTGAGGGCGTGGGTTGAATTTGAATAGTTCTTGGGGAATGGGAGGGTGCCTATCGTGGGGGTACTGGGAAGTAAAATCAGTGCCTTTGCGACCACCGCGGTGCTGTTCTCGGTTACGGGTATCGCTTTCTACCCATGCTTCTACTACACACCTCTTGACGTGATCTTCTATTACTGCTAAACCATCACTCTAGTCGCTCGAATCACAAGTATGGCGCGAACACTGACATAACGCTTCTAATTCAACTTCATACATTGCTTCACTGATACACAAATTCGGTTTCAGTGAAATAACTTCTTTCATATATAGTAGCAAACACTGAAATCAACAGCAACGAAAAATTATAGAAGGTTATGGCACAGGTTTGAAATCATGAACAAAATGAAATCGGACATTCATGAGGAGTAGTACTCATGAGAAACGCTCAAATCAACACAGGAATCATGATCAACGCACACAGCCTCCACAAAATAAAACTATTGTAATAGCATTCACAGTCACATCAAAGAACTGTAGAATTTTTTTCCTAAATAAAAATTTCACAAAGTTTCTGAACCACTAAAAAATTTGAGAAAAAATGCACAAAATGGACTTTATATAGAACGAACATTAAAGATTAGAACGTCCTATTATACATGATATATGAGGCCGTTCGCTCAAGAATGGATACGGTTTGGGACACAACACCTTATTGCGGGTTTTTCGTTATGGATCGATAAACGGTGCTAAGAATTCAGGCCCTCCTTTCCAGTTTTCTCGAAAAAGCTTAGGTAGGAAAAACAGTGAACCTTCAAAATTCAGAGTTTTGGACAATTTTTTTGGTGCAGGTCTTCAAGGTCAGCACACACGCTCGCAAATATGGTGGAGATAGCAAAGTCAACGGGTCACGCGGCTCCTACTATAAAAGCTCCACGCCATCGCAAAGGGCCCAAATAAAGTCAAAACTATCATATTTCAGGACAGTGTTCACGATGTTCTTTGTTCCCGAGTTTTCCACTCAAAACAAAGCGTTGGCCATCGAGTGTATTGAGCAGAAATTACGAAGAATCGGCGAGAAACGCACTAAAACGTCATATTTCAGTGGCATTAATCTCTGGCCTGGACTAGTTGCCCAGTTGTATGAACATGTTCACGGTGGTTGTCACCGGTGAAAAATTGGGTGAGTCGGAAATGGAAGAATATTTCAGGCAAAATAGTACTAGTTAGGGTCCGAAGAAAAGAACGGAGCAACAGCAAGCAAATAATTGTGAATGACGGGCCTACAAATGATTTCATTGTCACAACGAACAGTTCCTGTGAGAGTAAAGGATTTTGTGACCTTCTGGTGCATTTTTCTCGATTCCTTCGTCATTTTTGTTCTCCCCGGGGGCCAACCAATCGGTTTAGCTATTAATCTCAGAATCGAATATTATCGTGAACACTGCCTTTAAAGCCACAGTCCAAACTCAAAATCGATTTTTCGTTTAAAGGCAGTGTTCACGATGATCATCCTCGTTGACTTTCCACAGTAAAATGATATGGGAGAAGGATCCTAGGCTCAGCGCCAAAGGAACGGTAGAAAACGAGCCAGGAGTGGCAAAATATTTGCAAACCCAGCGTTTTGGTGCCCCAAGACGCCATTTTTAGATCCGCCCCTCCAGAAGAACAAATGAAGACTCAGATTATAGGAATGATCAAGTGAAGGAGGTGCTGATAGTGAGCGGATCCTTCATTACACTGATAGATATCACATCCTTCTAGCGGTCAATTCCTCCACGCTCAAAAATCAACGTAAACAAGGAGGACCTATCTTGGCTAAAATGTAACGCTTCTTTCGTGTCCTTTTAAGCATGCCTTGGTATAGGGCTGAACCTTCCGTAATCAATGGGATCAGAGTAAACTATCATGATTTACTCACTTTATTTATCCCCCGAGAATACACAACGGTGTCTCCAGAATCGCTCCAGAACACTTTTACTACGAACTGAGGTTACGGATCTCAAAGATTTTAGAATTTGAACTGGTAGAAGTTCAAGTGGACGAGTTGTTTTCTCGAGCCTGTATTTTCTCGTTATTCGCAGCCATCATCCTGAAGCAGGCCACAATATAAAGCCAGACCGACAACAAAAGAAGAACATAGATTTTGGAATGAAATCATTCACACGTCTCTTCCCTAGCTGAGGTCAGAAACATGCCAGTGGGCGTTGCCCATTTTTTCTTTCTAGGGCGTGGGCGTGGCTGACTTTTTCCTAGCTTTTCTCTCGCTTATTTGAGCAAATTGAGATTTCGCGCTTGGCAGGTTGCTAAGCTATAGACGGCGACCGGACCAAAATATTAAAAATTACTTCTGAGATTGGACTGTGCCCAGGCAGCGTGCCACACGCTCGTAAACGTAATTGAGATAACTACAGGAATTAGGAATGCTATGGCACCGAACACAACGCCAACGCATTTTGAAGCTTCAAAAACGACCAACAATGACGCTACAGGAGTGGGAAGTCGGCCACGCCCTTGTATCTGCCCGCCTCCTGTATTTTGCGTCCTACTCCAGAACAGGGGTGCTGGGCCATTCCCACCGTCCGCGACGTTTGTAGGAGGTGGAATAGGTACAATAAGTTAAACCACGCACATCGATGACGTTAGGAAATGGCTGCCAGCACCCCTTTTTGATGGAGACGGCAAATACGGGGGGCAGAACGAATACAGGAGCGGGACCAACTTCTCACTCCTGTGGCATCGTCAGTTGTTGTGGGTTGTTTTTGAAGCTTTAAAATGCGTAAGCGTTGTGTTGTTCGGTGCCATGCCATTCTAATTCCGTAGTTATCTCAATTACGTTTACAATTGAGCGTGTACTACTGCTGCTTTAAGCAAAAGAGGGATGAGCAGGAGTTGCGACTCGGAGCAACGGGTGGTTAGAAAACTGTGGAATATCCTTGAAAAAAAAATTAGGGAAGGGGGTTCAGTAAAATTTTCGGGAAAAGAGAGGGAATTTCTTCAAACCACTTGGTGAACTAAAATGAGGTACTCAGACAATCGCCGACTGAAAATTGACTGAAAAATTACAAAAATAATGAAAATATGAGGAAAATTCTTTTTTCTTGTTGTTCCTGTGTGAACTTATAGTGAAGACTTCAGGTATGTTGACAATGTGTTTTAAGCAGGGGTAAACTTACAATTTTCCACGTTTTCGGTAATTCTTCTTCCAAAAAAAAGAAAAAATTTCAAATTTGCCGTCGTTTATGGCGCAATCAACAGTATTCTTCGTGGAAATACGCAACCACACGACCGCCTTTTTCTTCGTTGCCGTGAACTGTAAGAATAAGCATGAAAAGAAGAGAGCTTGCACAAAAACATAACACATCAAACTCATGAAAACATTGACTGATCGATAAAATGATTTGAAATGAAGATGACGCAAAGACTTTACTACCATACGGGAGTCGTAGGAGTAAGGCGTGACATGTCTCGTTGGGGAGTGAAAAAAACCACGTACGTCTGGAGAAACGGGGTAGCAGCAAGGGCGGTAGGCCCGCCTCATAATCCCATCCCTCCGAAGGTTCAGCAGCAAGTCTAGAAAGGCGGGCTTGCTGCCGTGAAAGAATTCTGATTGGTCAGCTGCGGAAGTGCCTGGGCGGAGACTGGGCGAGGACAGATATCCGTCCCTTGGTGCTGCGAGCAGAGCGAGCTCAGAGATGTCCGCCCTTTGACCTGCAGCGCGAGAGTCGACGCAAACGCTCCACCTCCTCGTCTGCTATTGGTCGAATTCAAATGCCGCTTCGCGCAATCGACCTTTCGACGGCATCGATCGGTCATAATTCAACCAAACGGCTTTAGGCCGATTTTTTCATTATGTTTAATTTTTTTCATGTAATTTTGCTTTGGATTTCTAACTATATATGCTCTCTCTTCATCTCCTCCGTAGTCAAGCGCTAGAAAAACGTCAGGCTACGCCATTTTGAGCTCGCACGGTACTTCTCTTACGGTTTTCCTGCTTTTTAGTGTCTTTTGAATTTTTTCTTGTGTACACACTAAAGACATCAGTTGCATTTATATCGTGCACACGATTTATGGTTTACGATTTTCAGAAGTCTTTCTCAAAAAATCCGTTTTCAGCATGAAATATTTTTCACATCCTTGAATTCGTTTTCCCAGCTTGTGAACCTTTTGAAGATATTTGGCCGCTAAAAAATTGAAATCTCACTCCTGATTTGCTGTTTTCCGCTCGTTGATCTCTTCATCCGGGTTTATATGAGTTTGAAATGTTTGGTGTTGCATAAATAGCGTTTTATGGAGTGGAAATGAATCAATGCGAAAAATGTATATAAGAAATTGGACTAGAAATGAGAGGGAATCAAACCATTTTAAATGATCGATTCGGCCAGATATACTGAAAATATTTCCCACTCATCGAAATTCTCATAACCTATTGCTAATTATTGGAATTTCGAAAATGTTGTGAAATGTCTGAATGAGGGAATTCCGAAAATGTTGTGAATTAAAGTCTGTCTGAATGAGAGTGTCCGCCCAGGCGGTCGGCGTGCGTGTCGAACGGGAGTCGAGAGGGCATTTGTTGGACATGTGAATCGTTCAGGTAAGAGAGTATGTTTTTTTCAGACTCTGCACATCGAATCCTGCTCGATTTCGGACGACGATATTGCTGCGATCCTGCACCCTGCTCCGTCCGTGACGTACGTGTGCCTGAGGAATAACTTTCTGGAGCAACCGTGGGCAGCTCTTGCGTCAAAGTTTCCAAATGCCGTTTTCGTGGATTGTAGAGGAAACATGTGAGTAACCTTCAATGCTCGATATGTAGATCATAACAGCCCTATAGAACTAGGGGTAAGTATTATAGGCTGCTGTGCCTGAGCCTCAGAAGATGATGCCATGATGCCGCACGTCGAGACCTCTGCTGTTGAGCAAGTCGTGGCCAATGTAGGTTCATTAATGAATGAAAAGTCTGCTCTAACAATAACAAAAAATTTCCAGGGAACGACGCTATTCGCAGAATGTTCCCAAAAATGGAGAGCTCCAAACCATGTGTTCGCCGCGATTGGGACTGTGGGGACTTCGAGGACGAGTCTTCGGATGACGATGACATTTGGTTTCGGAGTCATCGTTCGATGAATGGGCGGACGAGAGCGAAACGGACGATCTTGAGGATTATTTTCTCTGATGATGCACGGTTACGATTTTGGAGCCATGAAAAAAACCTGACTTAGAGTCCTGTCGATCGGACGTCGAGCTCAGACCATCTTGGGAATGTGAGTTAGTGATATTCAGTGAGCAACTTGAATGTCTCAAGTTACTTACTCATAGCAGACAAGCCACATACACAATGTAGTGAGTAACTTTACCTTGGATGGGAACTTTCACAGGGTCGCCTCTGGGTCACTTGCTTACCACATTGTGTATGTGACTTTATATGCTATGAGTAAGTAACTTGAGACGTTCAAGTTATTTACTGCTTACCACAAGTAGTTTTCCTGGAAATTTTCTGGAGTTTTTTTTTTTTGTATTTTTTGCGTTTTATATGCACTTTTTACTTTTTGTTTTTCTTGGTCTGCCCCTGTTACTCTGCCTACGGTTCGATGAAGATGCTTTAAATTCAATTTATCTCACTTTTATTCCAGTGTCATTCAGTAGTTTGATATCTCTTTATCTGCTCATCATTCTGAACCCGGCTACCTCTAAACCAATCTCATGGATATTGAAACTAACTCTTTTAGACTTTGTGAACCTTGTGGTCGTCATGCATGTATTGTGTTGTAGTGTTCTGACATAGTCTATAGTCTTGATTGCGTTTGCCGTAGCACGGTTTTCTTTTCGCATCTCAAACACGGCAGTAAGGGCGTAGTGTCGGGATGGACGAGCGGCCCTAGCAAGGCCGGTCACCGCCCGTGCAAGGCTAGCCACCTGCCTTTCCCATCGGACTGAAGTGGCTGGTTTTCCCTGAAGTGTACTGCTTTGAAACGGGACGGAGCACGGACGGAGGCTCCGCCCCAAACGCCACGCCCCTTTTCGACTATGCGAAAGGTGGAGCCCGGAACGTGAACCTGCCCTGCGCCCCTCCCGCTTCCCTGCTGCCCTGTTTGCCAGATGTTACTCACAAGTGATGTGGATACGTGATCAGTGTAATCTCCCCAAGTCTTCCACAAGGGAGTGAAATTTACTACCCAACACCCTCACAAAAATCATGTGTTTTGCCGCGCGCGGCGCTTACTCCCTAAGGTGGAAAATGGTCCCTCGGGACCTAAAAGTGTCAAAAGAGGCCTCGCCCACCTGTGCTATTCACCCCGAAATTATGAGAGTTGTTTATATCGAGGGGGCGCGAACTGGAGGCACGGGGAGCTTTCTGGAACACCGAAACGCTTGTTTGCAGTCGTTATTTTGCCACTCCTGGCTCGTTTTCTACCTTCTTTCGGCACTGGGAGCCTAGGATCCTTCTTCGCCTACTTCATTTTTACTGTGGAAAGTCACCGAGGTTGATAATCGTGAACGCTGCCTTTAAAGGCAGTGGTCACGATAAGAAAACACGTTATCGAAAAAAATTACAAAAACCAGCTTAGATCGAAAACAGCTGAAAACTATGAAGATAGCGCGGTGATTGAAAAACGGGCGGCTAGAAATTAGGAGTTTCTGGGGCCCAAAGATGCCAGTTCTCGTGCACAAGTGCACAGCGCCGAACCAAAAAGATTGCCGTCTCATGCCGAGCAGTCAAAAATCATCGATACATTGAGAGGAAGAAATAAATGCAAAATTACCTAATAAAACAGCGTCGAGCAATGAAAGAAAAGCACTCCAGTCAATGTTTTTGACTAGCTGTGTACATAAATCCGAAGGTTTATGATTGAAATTCAACTTCAAGCTTCTCAGCTGATGTTCTTGATATAAGAGGTCATCGGTGCCGATGATGTGGAGTGGGCTCGTCCACCATCAAAAGGTTCAGGCTTCAAAATTGGCCCAAAACAGTGGTTTTTCTTCGCGATTTTTTGCTCCTGCGGTCCGACTACTCGAGACCCAGAAAAGGAGTTTAGAGAGAAAAAAGACGACAGGCATATTTGATCGCGACCACTGCCTTTAAAGGCTTCCCAGTCCAAGCTTCAGGGACGAAAACTGAGATTTTCACATAAATAAGACGTACACCCACCGTACGTAGCACTCTGCCAAGCGCGACCTCTCAAATTCCTCCGAATAATCGAGATATAGGAGGAAGCCACCCTGGGACGCCCACATCGGGAAGCCACTTTGGCACGCCCCTTTTACGATCTTCCAAGATCGACAGCGGCGAGATGAGCGATGGTTTCCGGCCAGTGGCCCCGTTCGGCCCTTCATTACCAGCCTCCTTTTTTTATTCAAGGTCGGTTTGCATACATCGGTTGCAAATGACGGAAGTTACGAGCCTTGTACGACCCGTCCACCATGCTTCCGTAGCACAATTTTTGAGGGGCCATAACTTCGTTCTTAGGGGGTCTTGTACGATTCCAGGGACATCATTTGGATCAGCGTGGAACCGTTTTCTCAAGAGAGGCAGAAAAAACAGAAAAGCCGATTCCGAGGTTGGACTCATCAGCCTTTAAAGTAAGGCAAAGAGGAAAAGTATGAAAAGATAAGTTCTCAGAAAGGTTCTAGGTTGTCACCTGGAGGTCTACAGCAGATCGTGAGGCGGAGTCATGCTCCCACCACATCCTCACGACCTCCAGGGTGACATGTTAGAGAACTCGGAGGTGACATAAACCCGTCACCTCGAGGTCTCTTGGCATGTCACCTGGAGGTCGTGAGGTGGTTATCGTGGGGCATGACTTCGCCCCACGATTCCCGCTGCTGGTGACCTCCAGGTGAGAACAACAAACTTCTCCCCCCTTATTTTCGCGTTCCCCTTCACTACCTCCGCTGGTCACCTCCAGGTGACAAAACTAATGTGCCCTCCTCCTTATCTTCGCATCACACTATACGATATGCCGCTTTTAAGCCGACCATTTAATCACATGAACATTTATTACAATATCACGACAAAAACATGAAAAATTGATTTTTTGTTCATCACAAGTACACTGCGACGCATGAATCATAGCAATACCATCAAAATAGGAGTTTCATATATGTATGATTGAGGTTTTTAGATATTGGAGAGAATTTCTGTTTTCTGCTACGACGAAAACGATGGGTGGGTCAAGAATGGTATGAACATAACTTACTCATTTCACGCTTTGTTATAGAGAAAAGTTCGTATTGCGCGCGACGCATAAGTATAGCAGCACTTGAAAAACATGAAAATGTCCTCCAATCGTTTGAAACCTCCCTCGCACTGTAGAGGGCGTTTAAAGAAAATTTTATAGGTAAGGATTCTTCTCTAAAATTCACTGCGGTACCACACCTGGGCCCACACCTAACGAGGGAATCACCAGACCCGTTTGCCAGACCTGCACATAACTTCATGTTTTTCTGCTAGAATAGCTTTAGGGTAGTCGTAAGAACACCCTACTGTTTGCGCTAGTAGTAGTGGGGAAAAAGTTATGAGCCATTTTTTGAAATGAGAGTCGAAAACGACGAGAAATTTGCAAAGTGCCGTATCACCTATGATTGCAGCGACGCCATTAAGCCCTCCCATTGGCCGGGAGTTGGTCCAAGGCGGCGACTCACCGTACGGAAGTTCCCGTGTTCGATCCCCTCTGCTGGCGAATTTTTCCAACGAGGTTTCTGGAGTCCCACAACTGTATGCGGCATTTTGCTTATAGTGTATCGACACCAGCTCTTACTGGGAAGAAGAACAATCATACAGGAAGAGAGAAAAACACGGTAACGAAGTAGAGTACAGAAACTATTATAACAAAACAGGGGACGAAGTACACATCAGAAAAAGAAAGAAGAGCAGAGGCATAAAACAAGAGAAATTCCTCCGAATTCTTCAAAAGGTCTGACTGTCTGCGCCCTCCCACAGTCTCTGCCTGACTCTCGCCGTCTGTGACGCCTACGATTGATTGGCTTGTCGCGGTCCTACCACATCAGGAGCATAAGTTTAATGTTGCGAAATAAGCCCCGTCACCTCCAGAAAGCCACAACAGAAAGTGCAAAACGTGACGAAACTTAGCTTCGAGGTGACAACCAGGGATGTGCGGAAATTCTTTTGTATGAAACAGAAAACAGAAAATCCAGTTTGACCAGAAAACAGAAAAAATCTCCAAAATGTGGCAGAAGACAGAAAACAGAAGAAAATTTTCAAAAATCAATAAAAAGTGTTCAGCGTACACTATATAAGTTTTCCACAGCATTAGAATTTTTATACATTTTTAGAGTTATAAATGTTTTTAGCACAATTTTTGAAAAACCCAACAATTAGCCAGAGTGATAAGCACAGACGCCCAAAAAGCGCAAGCGCCAAGGCGACAACGCTTTCTCTCTAACCTTCCTTTCCCCAGACAATAGCAGCTAAAGTACTCGATCAGAAGCTCAATATGTATAGTTAGGTAATTACCAGCCAGCCGCTGGTGAGATTTAAACCGCCGCACCAGCCGCGGGTTTGAATTTAAATGTTTTTTCTTGAGGAAAAAAGCCACGGACCTAACCATACATGTAAGAATTACAGGCCATAAAACGGCCAATGTCTCACCGTCGACTGCGTACCACGCGCTGCGCGACCGCACGTGCGTCGGAAGCAGACGAGTTTTGGCCGCCGCGCGATTCGGTTTCGGCCGACGCGGCGCATCCGCTGGGCGTCGCGCGGCGGCCAGAACTCGAATGCGCGCCTGGCGGCTAGAACTTTGCCGTCGCGCGGCGGCGAAAACCCGTCTGCTTCCTGACGCGCGCGTGCGGTCGCGCAAAGCGCGTGTAGTACGTAGTCGACGGTGAGACATTGGCCGTTTTGATGAAAGCGCACGCTACGCTAGATAGCGAGTTAACCCCTTCCCTTAGTTACAATCCTCATTCATACTTTTGCGATAGCGGCAAATGCCGCGATTATCAGTGGAAAATAAGAAACCAGATGTCTGGATACTGCTCTCAAATGTCGAAATCAGGGGTGTCTGATAATGGTATCAGACATCTAAATTCTCATTTTTCTGCTGATAATCCGCGGCATTTGCTGCTATCGCAAAAGTACATGAATGAGGTGTTAGCTTTCATTTCCGAGCTACTCGCAGTCGTATCCATCACTATTGTAGATGCGAAGCGGTTGTTTTTAAAAAAGCAATGATGAAAATTAAGAAATCATTCTCAAAACGGCACCGCTCCTATGCTAGTATCTAACCCTGCAGAGTAGCAGGGATTGGAGGTTAGCCATCTTGCAGGTAACGAAGTTGGAAGGTTTTACATGCACACACTGATTTTGGGATACAACTGCTGATTTGAACAGTGTACTTACTCCTCAGTGTGCGGAAGTCACCCGCGTAACGCGCGGCTGTGCCGGCTCAAGCATAAATGACCCGATCGCGGCCGCTGGCCTCCACCACATGGTGGGGTCGGTCATGTAATTCTGTGGGAGTTTCATAAACCTTTCTTCCATAGCCCCACCATCAATTTTATCGCGCTTCAACTTTCCAAAGTTCTGAATCGTCCTGCGTTGCAATGAGTTAAAATACGCCTCTCAGAAATCGCGTGTATGGTACATTTGGGGCACAACTTTTTGCCGGCTTCATTGGAAGCGGTGGCGATGGAATACTCTAAGTCTGTGCCCACGTGTTGGAGTAGTTAAATACACTCGGACGTCAGGCCAGTGCAGCCATGAATAGTGTAGGGCGTTAAGTGCTAGGATTGATCATTGCTCATTAGTGTTAGTACACAATACCATTAGAGTTTTTCCGTCATTTGACTGCATCGCATACCTTCCGAGGAATGTCATCCCAAAGCGGCCGACCTCTTGGTAATGACCGGCAACCACTATAAGATAAATGATAAGAAAGCTCGGTTTCTTGAATCTCTATTGGGTCTCATAGCGGCATTCATCGTCGTGCATTCGTAAAGACTTGATTTCTTTTTGGGGTTATTTAGGGACTTGCTGGCGAGGATTGACTTTCCAGTCAAGCCCCATTCATAGCTGGCGTCGCTTCGACTTCAAGTCGAAGCGATCCAACATTACTGCCGCGATCTGGAATCGCTGGACGAAGCGATTTGAAATCGCTCCGTCTAGCGATTTCAAATCGCTCGGGCGGACGCAGTTTTGCGTAAAAGATACGGACAAATGCGGATAACGCCGCAGGAATTAAAAAAACATTTTTTTCTCAGTTTTTGCTGATTCCTCCTGATTTTTTCGTAACTTCGGTGCCTTTACCTTCTAGATAAAAGAGTTTTGTATAGTTTTCAGACAAATGATGGTTCCAAAAACGATGGGGGTGAAATTTGCTTGAGCAAAAACTTAAAACTACGAATAAAGTTACTAATTGCTGTGAAGCTATCCTCAGACTCTGCGGGGGGCAAGCGCCGGACAATAGAGCTCCGTTTTCGACTTGGGGAGCGACAGCGCTGGCCTCCCCCGAGGGGAGCTTCAGGAGGCCCTGCTTTCCTCTCGGCGCTTGCCCCCCCGAGAGGAAGAAGAGGAGGGAAAAGATGGGAGGAGAAGTCGTAGAAGGTAGTTTACGACAATAGAGAGGCCAGAGAAGGCATAGTAGGCCAAACGCACGCATAGTCATTCACGTCGAGTTTTGTCCCGATTCGACGTGATTTCTCCTGGGTGACTCTATCACGTGCTCGACGGGATATAAAAGGTGCTCTCACCTCGCGGAGAGTCGCATTCAGCTCAGCCCAACAGGGCCGTGGCCCTGGACGGCGACTTCTGAGTCACTGTCAGAAAGGGGATATTTTGGAGTGAAAGTGGAGACGCTTTCTGGGGAGGGTGACGTCAATGGATCCGGTAGTTGTGACGTCACTGCTCCGGAGCCGTGACGTCAGCGGCTCCGGGCAGTGATGGGGGGCTTCATGTGACCAGGGGCTTCAAGGCAGTGACAGGGGGCTTCAGGGCAGTGACAGGGGGCTTCAAGGCAGTGACAGGGGAGCTTCAAGGCAGTGGGACAGGGAGCTTCAGGGCAGTGACAGGGGCTTGTGTTAGACAGGGCTTCGGGGCAGTGACAGAGGTCAGCGGGCAGTGACGGGGCCTCCGATCAAGCCAATTGTCACTCCGGCGGTAGCCCCCCCGATTGGGGGCAAGCGCCGGCGCCCGGAGGGTTGCTCCCCGGAAGAAGAGCTGCGCTAGCCCTCCAGTGTATAGGAGTTATTATATTTTCTCATCTCTATCATCGTAAATGTGTCATAAATACATCGTTTTTTCCCTTCCATATGCTGCCGTCATCTACAGTTGACCGCAATGTTAAAAGGTCCTACCGTAATTTAGTGCGAGTCCGCAACCGCACCACGTCCTTTTAACATTGCGGTCAACTGTATGTGGGTGAGCTGTCACGTCCGCAATTTGGCGCCGAATACACCACGTCTTGACGAAAGATTACGGCCTAGTCGCTTCGACTAGACGAATCGCTTCCATCATGGGAAGCGAAGCTGACTAGTAGAAGTGACCTAACAAAATCGAACAGGTCGCTTCTGACTACTCATACACACTGAGGAGGCTAGCGCAGCTCTTCAGGGGGCAACCCTCCGGGCACCGGAAAAGCTTGCCCCCCCCCCAATCGGGGGGGCTACCGCCTGAGTGACAATTTGGCTTGATCGGAGCCCCCGTCACCGCCCCGAAGCCCCCTGTGACTGCCCTGAAGCCCCCTGTGACTGTCTCCCTGAAGCCCTGTGACTGCCCTGGAAGCCCCCTGTGACTGCCCCGGAAGCCCCTGGTCACCGCCTTGAAGCCCCCCCATCACTCGCCCCGGAGCCATGACGTCACGGCTCCGGAGCAGTCGACGCGTCACGACACCGGAGCAGTGGCGTCATCCTCTCCCCCGGAAAGCGTCTCCCGCTTTCCTCCAAAAATATCCCTTTCTGACAGTGACTCGGAAGTCGCCGTTCAGGGCCGGCCCTGTTGGGCCGAATGCGGCTCTCCATGAGGTGAGGCGCCTTTATAGCGGTCGAGCACGTGATAGATGCCCTTCTCTGGCCTCTATTGTCGTAAACTACCTTCTACGACTTCTTCCCATCTTTCCCTCTCTCTTCCTCCTCGGGGCAAGCGCCGGAGGAGAGCAGGGGCCTCCCTGAAGCCCCTCGGGGGAGGCTCCTGCGCTGTCGCTCCCCCAAGTCGAAAACGGGCTCTATTGTCCGGCGCTTGCCCCCCCGGGCAGAGTCTGGAGTAGCTATTAAATACCCCAGTCGCTCGGCGATCCCGACTGAAACTGCAAACTTTTCTCCAAACTGTCGCGACTCAGTAGAAGATCTGCTGGCGCGATGGGTTTTATAATCGTTGGCAGTGCCTCGACTCAGTCGAAGCGACCTGCTATGAATGAGCTTCCTTTCAGACGGTTCTGTCTGCCCCACATGGATCTGGTACCAACTCAAGCGACCTCGGTGGGATAGTAGGTCTGGCTGACCTTAGGAAAAAGCGATCGAACTGACCGAGTATCAAGAGCAGCTGCGTTTCCTGCCACCGCGCGACATGCGCTAGGATAGATAACTAGTATAAAGCGAGTAAAAGTGTTTGGTGCAAGGGGAACTGTAGAACACCCTAGGTTACATTTAACCCTCAATATATTGGCGTACCTTTGATGATTCCGGCCTTTCGGGCCTGGGCGCTCAATCCTTGCTACAAATCGCGGTTCACGGTTTTTTCTGTTTTCTGCCAAATCTTTGCCAATTTTTACAGAAAACAGAAACAGAAAAAATGGTCAAAAAATGGGCAGTAGAAAACAGAAAACAGAAAGCATAGAACAGAAAATTCCGCAAATCTCTGCAGACAACGGGGGTGCGATTCATGAACGCACATTCGCTGGTTCGGTTTTTTGGATTAGGGTTTGGTTCGGTTTGCAAGCTCACCCGTAACCAAACCAATTGCCTGCGCTAACCAAAGATTCATAAACGCTTTCGCCGGCTTGGTTTGCAAACCGGTTGTTCAACACGATTTTAAGCAGGTAACCGGTGTATGCTGACCACCAGGTCAAATCGGCTTTTGAACCTGTTATAGCCGGCGCATGAGGATCGGTCTTGTTGGCGTCGATGTTTGTTTTTCCTTTATTCCTGGCGCTTTTCCTTCTTGTTTTTCATTTCTGTTCGTTATTGATTTCTTTTCCTTTGTTTGTTGACGGTTCTGAGGTATTCCACAGATACTATTGTCATCAGTGCACAAATTTCCAGTCCAAATTGGCTTAGATAAGCCTTCCTCTTTATTGGTGCCCCTACCCTATCAGGGCGAATAATATTTATTTTTCAAATAAATCCAAGTTTTGCTTGAATATGAAAAAATAATTTTAATTTTTTTTTATGACTTCTTTTGACGTCATTTTTTCTGGTTCCATTAACGACGTGTTAGGGAGGAACGTGTTAACACAATTCTATAAAAAGGCAAAGTTGTGTTGATTCTCAAGATTACAATCGTCACTTCTGTTCGGACTATTAATATTCAGAAAGAAGTCAAATAACTCTAATTTGCATATCCGAAGCTGAATAGACAAAATTCTACATTTTCGTCAGTCATGGGCACGCTCATCCTAGGGCAATTATTGGAACCAGAAACAATTAGTAAACCAAATGAGTGTAATTATCTAACTGTTTTGCTCCGCTACGAGAGGTTCACATTCTGGCATAACAATACGGCAGAAACTCGTTAAAAGAAGTGAAAATCTTGGTGCATTTGATTTGTCATGGGATTTAACTCCGAAGAAACACTAAAAGCTCGATGAAATGATGTACCGTAGATTCGGATGTGCGCTTTCTTACCAAAAAATTGTGGTGAGCGCGAAGCGCTCACCAGATTTGGCTTTGATTCGCCATCGCGCAACCCTCTGATCTCAGTATCAGGTCCAGGAGTGAACGTAGGAAGTCCGGTTCTTTTTGCATTTGATATACTTTCTTAGAAAGTTGAATAACTGTTCAAAAAATGGTCTGGAATGGTTTCACCTGAGATTCGAGAAAAATTCGTCAAAACCACGTGATTTTGGTCGAAAAAGTGCCCTCATCTCTCTCTTTTTTCAGTTGGCGTACATGATCTTTAAGTTGGAACACTTATCGTTGAGCTTCAGAAAGCTGATTTTTGGCCAGAAAGGTTCGTTATGATTGCCGTTAGCCCTTGACAAAATTCTTGAAGTTGGTAGCTCAATTTTGCGGGACCTCAAAATTAAGGGTCAAGTGAGACAAAACACGTAAACATGTTATTATAAACTATCCGACGTTTACTCATTCGTAAAAATGATCTAATGAAATAAACACCGTCACTTATAGGCATTTGTTTAGGATTGAACGCTTCAACTGATCAATACGGCGGGGATCTTGATGCATTTTTTAGAAACGCCGCACGGTGTGAATCAGAAGAAATCCACAGAACGCCTTTTAGATAGTGTGCAGGAACCCCAGTAGGGGTGCGCAAGACGCTGTAGAAAGTGTGTGCGGACCTCAGTAGGAGTGCGCGCAGGAACGCCGTAGAAAGTGTGTGGAGCCCCAAATAATAGTGCTGGACGCCGTAGAAAATGTGGGACCCAACAATTAACGGCGCGCTGTAGGACGCCGTAGAAAACGTGTGGGACCCAAATAACAGTAGGTCGGACGCCGTAGAAAGTGTGTGGGACCCAAATGAGAGCGCGTCGGACGCCGTGGCAGGCGTGTGGACCCAAATGAGAGTGCGTAGGACGCCGTAGAAAATGTGTGTGGGACCCAAACGAGTGCGTAGGACGCCGTAGAAAATGTGTGGGACCCAAATAACAGCAGCGTCGGGCGCCAGAAAGTGTGTGGGACCCAAATGAGAGTGCGTCGGACGCCGTAGAAAGTGTGTGGGACCTAAATGAGGGCAGTGCGTCGGGACGCCGTAGAAAACGTGTGGGACCTAAATAAGAGTGTGTTTGACGCCGTAGGAAAGTGTAAATCTGGGTCGAGAGTGTCGACGCCGTGTAGAAAATGTGTGGACTCCAAATAACAGTGTTTGGACGCTTAGAAAGTGTGGGACCCGCAAATGAGTGATATGTTTGGACGCCGTAGAAATGTGGTGGACCCAAATAACAGCGTCGGACGCCGTAGAAAGTGTGTGGGACCCAAATGAGAGTGTCGGACGCCGTAGAAAACGTGTGGACCTAAATAATAAAGCGTTTGACGCCGTAGAAAGTGTGTGGGACCTAAATGAGAGCAGCGTCGGACGCCGTAGAAAATGTGGCTGGGACCCAAATAACAGCAGCGTATCGGACGCCGTAGAAAGTGTGTGGGTGGACTCAAATGAGAGTGATGTCGGACGCCGTAGAAAGTGTGTGGGACCCAAATAACAGTGCGATAGTCGGACGCCGTAGTAGTGTGCGGACCCAAATGGGTGTGTGCGCAGTACGCCGTAGAAAGTGTACGCGACCCAAATAAAAGCACGTTGGACGCCATAAAAACCGTGAGGTGACCAAGTGGAAGTGAGCAAGACGTCGTAGAAAGTTTTGCGGGATCCATATACAAGCACGCCAATGCCGATAATTTTTTCCGCAGGGCTACCGTAATCATTCTGAACAAAACATGATAACGAACGATAACACACGCTCATAACATGCGGGGGATAAAAGGGGAGAGCAGCGGAATGCAGTCATTCACACACCGCTCCGTTCGACACGCCACTGGAAAGTAGCTGAGGAGGTCGTGAAATTGTGCAAAGATGATGGCTGGGCTATAACGATGTGCTCATATCCAAAGCTGACACTTGGAAAACTTCCGAAGCAGGGTTACGGTAGCCCTGCGGAAAAAATGATCGGCATGAGCGTGGCTTAGACCCAAATGCGTGCGCGTAGAGCGCCGCAGAACGTGTGCAGGACATCAGTGCCGAGCGTGCGGTGACGTCATAGCTGGGGAGGGCAGGGCATCAGGTGGGTTCTGCTTTGAATTAACAATTTCACCAGGCATAAACCATGTTAGAAAGGAAACTCTTCAGGAAAAATAAAATGAAATTACCTGAAAGTTTAGGTTCCTGGCGAAAGTCATAAAGATTTGCATACTGGCCTTTTTCGAAATTTTAGAAATATACTCAGTTAAAAGGTGGAAGGGTAAAGAAAATGGAAAAAGCTTTGAAATATTCACCGAGAAATCGATTTGGCGTAGAATAATCTGATTTTTAGGAATTGTAGTGAAGAAGTGGAGTACGATTTTGCAGTCGAGTTTTGAACCAACTATTGATAAGAGTTGTGCTCAAAACGAGTGATCGCATTGTATGAGCTTATCTGCAGAACATATCAAAGCAAAATCACGCGTGATAAGGCAAAGCAGGTAAAAGCTCGTTTGTGAGCTGGAATGCCGCGATCTTCACGTATTAGAGTGAAGTGAAATCAAGCGTTTTGCTCCATATCACGACGTGATTTTGCTTTGATATGTTCTACGGATAAGCCTGCTACAATGCGACCTCTCGTTTCGCAATAACATTTCTTATCAATAGTTGGTTCAAACTCGACTGCCAAATCATACTTTCAACTATTTCATTACATTTCTAAAAATCAGAATTATTCTACGCCAAATCGTTCTCAGGAATATTTCAAAACTTTTCCATTACGCCTTTGCTTGTTAGAAAGCATGGCCACCTTCCTTTTAGACCCATTTCCACACCACGTGTCCCACCGGTGGAACATGCGTGACTACCACTTCGGACCGCGTGTCCTACCGGTAGGACACCGCACTCGAAAATCGATTTCTCCGTCACAAGAAATTACCTCGAACCTACATGTGATCAATGTCTTGGACCCTCACTCCAACACCTAAATGTTAAACTCGTGGTCCATCAGTAGGTCCAGATGTAAATAACATCATTTAGAACCTTCTAAAATCAAATGGGTTTGGGCTGAAGTAGGCGAAGAACGGTTCTAAAGCAAAGCTTTGAAAGCACCTTAGTGATTTCTTTTTCCTTCTATTGCCATCTTCTTTAGGTTGCATTAGTACAAAACCTAATGCTCTGAAACTCGTTTACTTTTCTGAAAAGCGTTGCAGCTCCGTCGACCCTGTTTTGGGTTTGAGTAATTGTTTCTCGATAACGAATGCGTCTTGAAGCTCAAACTCTGCATACTGTCCCGGACCAACGCATTACTAGCTACTATATGGACACACAATAAAGAAAAGGAATCTCGCCTGTGGGACGTCTGTTCAAGCCAGCGTGTCCCACCAGTGGGACACACGCCATACGGTGACGCAATATTGCACGCGGCCTGAACGTGCAGCCACCCGAAATTAGGGGCGTGGTCGTGAATGGGTTAACTGAGTATATTTCTAAAATTTCAGAAAAAACAGGCCATGCCAACCTTTACTTTGCCAGGAACCTAAACTTTCCAGGAATAGTTGGTTCAAAACTCGACTGCCAATCATACTCCTTCAACTAATTCATTACATTTTCCTAAAAATCAAATTATTCTACATAAATCGTTCTCAGAATATTTCAAAACTTTTTTCCATTTTTTTCTTCAATCTTCCCCTTTTAACTGAGTATACTTCTAAAATTTGAAAAAACGGCCATGCCTTTTAAATCTTTACTTTATGCCAGGAACCCAAAGCTTTCAGTAATTGAAAATTGGGGTTGGTTTTCAAACTCGACTGTAAATCATGCTCAGACTAAGCTATTACATTTCCCAAAAATCAAATTATTCTACACTTAAATCGTTCTCAGAATATTTCAAAACTTTTTATTTTCTTTCTTCCCCCTTTTAACTGAGTATATTTCTGAAATTTCAGAAAAAACTTGGCCATGCCAAATTTTTACTTTTGCAAGACCTAAACTTTCTAGGAATAGTTGGTTCAAACTCATTGCCAAATCATACTCTAACTATTCATTGATTTCCCAAAAATCAATTATTCTACATAAATCGTTCTCCAGATGTTCAAAACTTTTCCATTTTACTTCACCTTCCTTTTAACTTTGAGTATATTTCTAAAATTTCAACAATGGCGCAAATCTTTACTTTTGTGAACCTAAACTTTCAAGGAATAATTGGTTAAACTCGACTGCCAAATCATATCAACTAAATTATTACATTTCCTAAAATCCAAATTATTCTGCACTTAAATCGTTCTAGGAATATTTCAAAACTTTCCATTTTCTTCACCTTCCCTTTTAACTGACCTGTTTCTAAAATTTCAGAAAAAACGGCCATACCAAATCTTTACTTTTGCCGAGACACAAACTTTCAGTAATTGAAGAGTGGGGTTGGTTTTGACAGGCCAAATCACGCGCTGGGGTTTTACTAGGCGCAGACATATGATCTAGTTCCACAATCGCGTTCAGTCCGGCAAAGTCTCCATTATCTACAATCGCAGCAGCGATGCGGTTGTTTTGAGAATGACTTTAGTTGATTTTTTCAAAAACAACCGCTTCGCTTCTACGATTGATGATAATGAGGACTGAGACGCGATTGCGGGACCGGAACTTCTCATATACGTCTAATGAATTGTCAAAAATGAAAATTATGGTGGGAGCCACAACATAATTTTTCAAGGAGCTCAGACCAGACAAACTTCGACAGGGAGCAATCAATTAAGCCAGAGAGCGTGTGATTTGACCTTCCAAAACTATTTCACACACTAATTCTTCAATTTTTGGTAAGAAAGGTGCACATCCCAATCGACGGTACATCATTTCATCGAGCTTTTAGTGTTTCTTCTGAGCAAATCACTATGAAAACTGGGTAAATGCCACTAAGTATTTCACTTTTTTTAACGAATTTCTTCTCATAAATATTGTTATGCCAATCATGAACCTCATTTCGTAAAGGGAGCAAAAACAGTTAGATATTTTCATTCCATTTCAACGAAGGTTTCCCTTAAAAGATAGGAAGAAGAAAAAACAGGGCACTATCCTAGACGGGGAGTGGGGCCACCCACGATTCAAAGGCAAATTAAAATGAACCACCAATTGGTAAAGCCCCTTTCAAGTTTGCCGGCTGAGGTCGGACGACTCGTTATCGATTTTGATAAGTCCCAGATAGATAAGATGGATAGGATAGGAAGTTGGACAGCCGGTACAGATCTGATATGAGTCGTCCGACGTCGGTTCGGGCAAGTGTCGAAAGGGGATTACAGTATTTCTGTAGAGCTTTTTATAAAAACAATGATTGATAGCACTAACAGGCATTTTTTATCAGAGTTTTTCTTCATTTCTATCGATTCGATCTCGATGCCCCCCAGTCTAGGATAGACCCGGAAAACAGAATGTTCATGGCATTTCTGCCCATCGCACCTGCTCGGCATTGTAGGACACACGTGACTTCTCTCGGCGCCCTGCGCTCACCCACTTGGGTCCCGTCCATGCTCCCGGCGCTCTGTAGACTCCCAGCTGGGTCCTGCCCTTTCTACCGGCGCGCTGTGCACTTCCACTTGGGTCCCGTCCACAGTTCCCGGCGCTCTGTCTATGGACTCCCAAGTTGGGTCCCGACCACTCTTCCCGGCGCACTGTGCACTCTTTCAAATCCCGTTCATTTTTCCCGGCGCTCTACGCACTCCAAGCTGGGAACCGCCCACTTTATACAGCAAAGCGCTTGGCGTGCATCTCAAATTGTGCTCCGCACACGAGCATATGGTCCCTGATGGACCTGAGGCACAACGCGTCTCTCGAGCCTCTATTGAGTGTTATCACGTTAATACTCCACTTTCTTGGAAAGACCAACCAAACTTCTTTATCACTAAATTCCTTCAGACACACACACACACACACACACACACACACACACACACACACACACACACACACACACACACACACATCACTACACACACACACACACACACACACACACACACACACACACACACACACACACACACACACACACATACACATACATACATACACACACACACACACACACACACACACACTCACACACACACCTTTTAAAAATTCGCATACACATTTAAGTTATAGATTTTGATATCTCGAGACCCACTGCGGAATTTTTCTGAAATTTGGGGTGTAATGTTGAGAACCCTACTGTTCTATGTTTTGTAGAAACCCTATTTGGGTAGATTTCCGAGACCAAGATTCTGGAATGAGGGGTGTGCGCAGAAGCAATCCTTTCCATCAGGTATTATGCAGTACCACTAATAATGGAAATTATTGGGGAAATCGATATTATTGCATTTAGCACTTAATCTGCCTGAGCGCCAGCAGCATTCCTCCTGTACGAGTTTTCACTGACTGCTTCTTTTCCAATCTACCTCAATTGAGTTCCACTTAATATCCACTACAACATCTTTTAAATAATATAATCTGAAAAGAAAGCCAATGATGTGCATTGAATCAGTAATCGATGCTCAATTGTTTATGTGACTCTTAAACATTTCAGGAAGTCAAACTTTGAATGAAATATGCGTGAGGATAATGAATTTGAACAAAAAAACATCTTTATTAAAAGCTTGAACAATTAGTTTTACCTTTGGAAAGTTTTGCCTAACCAGTACTTCCGATGTGGGTTGGTTCAGCCACCCATGTGGAATAGCCAAACCGGCGCTTATTGAATCGCTGGTTTGCCAGCCACCAAAACGAGCCTGACCAAACCAGCGAAAACGCGTTTCGCCGATCGCTCCCCAGAGTACTGATTTGCCTCTGTATTATTTAAGCAGGAAGGGTTGTGGCTCAGGTGAGGCAGTTATCGGTTGACGGGTTCGTTCGCTGGCCCCAAGCCGGATGAAACAGATGCGGGCGTAAAATCCAGATAACACTATCTCATCGGCGAGGTTTCAACGCATCAGTCTCGATCGGATTTTTGATCATAGTCGTCGTTTGCAGAATGTCAGGAATCGGTGGCGGAGATTTTACGTGTGTTTTTGGCTTTCTGGCGTGTTGCTTGTGAAGGTTTCAATCTCGTGGTTATTAGTGGCTTAGTGCCCGTCAGCGTCATGGGGTGTCGACAATTTTTGGAATCGCGATCGATAGCGATACCAACCGCTGTTTAGGAGACCGCCTGAAGTTGCTTGTGCCATGCCTATCATTCGTTTATATCCTCAGATAAGCGCTTATTGGTGAGTCATGCAGGGGTGCGGATGTTTGAGGCGTGCGCACAAGACACCTGGTTGATAAGGTGTTTCAGACGTTATAAATTACCTCACACACCAGCTACCCTGAAGTCTGTAGCAGGTGCGCGACGTGATGAATCGCGTTCCCGTGTTTCCAAGCCTCTGAGTGGACATTTTGTTTGCGTGATGATAATTATCAGCTTTCAGATGTCACCTCATTCAAGCAGGCGCGTCCCATTTCTCAGATCACGGCATATTTTTGGTTCATCATTACGGAGCAACTCATATTGCGAGATTATCAGACTGTCTGGACTCCCAGACACATCAACTGACATAAAGTACTACTTCCTCATTACATTACTATATTCTTCTTCTATTCAAATAAAGTAGCTAATAATTACAATATATTGAAGATCAAAGTGAAACGGAATTTTACATGTTCAAATGTTAGGATTTGATCCAGATAGAATAATCATAAGAAAACCATCTTGTCTTTGAGAGCACAGCCCTATAGTATGGTGCCTTACAAAAACTAATATAGCTTGATAGGCCATGTTTGTGGCGGCATTGAAGACCCCCAAGCAGACAACAGACCTGTGTTATTCTTTAATTGTTTTATTCTAGATGGCGTTCTAGAGATAGTGTTGAAGGATTGGGTAATCTTCAAACATGAGTAAACAAATGACTTTAGAAAGAGTGAGGTTGCAGTGGACTAGCTGGATGCAGCTTGTCAATAGTAGATTACTATGATCCAAGCTTCTTTTTAGTAAGCATAGATCACTGGCGGTTGTGAGCATTGAATGTTCTTTGCTCAGGAGTGACTGGTCAGCTCAGGGCTGTAGCAGGCAGCCACCTCTAAGCCTAAGCACATTCTAGAACTCTCCAAAGTCTGGGTGACATTGTATGGTTGCTTTGAAAGATGTTTCGACTGTCTATTATTGATCCCTAGCACATCAAAATCATCTACGGGAAAAAAATCCAAGAGCAACTTTTAGAATCAGGGTTTGTGCTGGGGTGCTCTCAGGAATAGTCATTTTCAGAAGATATAGTGAGTGTGGTGTTCAGGACATGACCTACAATGGTTTGGTCTGCATCTGGCTACTTATAGGCCTTAGAGTGTATCGTCCCAAACAGCCATGCCGTGCAGTTTAGACAGAATAAAACTGGAGTGTGCAGCTCTTGTGAGTGCGCGCTTGCAGCTGCATTAGATGATCTCTTTGTTGCTTTGCAGCGTTGTAAAAGTGAATGGACAGGTTGTCCATACCCAAACAAGGCAGGCTGATTAAACTCTCTCCTTTGATAAAACGAGTGGGGTTGCTCAGCTCAGGAGAGAGAACAAGTGGGAAATCACACCTGTCCTCCTGGATCTGGGTTACTCGATGGTAAAAACACAAATTTGTGGGAGAAAATAGGAGCAACTAGAGGTGATTGGGACTAACCACTGGCATGTGAGGTTGGCTGGGTGATCCTACAAACAAGTTCAGTGTGTTTGAAAGGGCTAAGTGTTTCCAGACTTTGCAGGGCCCCCACAATCACCATTCTTTAGCAGGAAGTCTAGTCCAGTTGATGAGTGTGGGGAGGCATATAAAGCAGGAAAGAGTGTGGTGCCCTTTGAAGCCTCTATAGGATGGCTTTGATCTTACTTATGGATTTTTATGATAAGGATCACCTATTCATGCCGTCACCAGAGTATGGAGAAGCTGTACACCGTTCGATGCATATAAGAAAATTACATACAGTGCGTTTGAAATGATAGGGACACCTGAAGACCTGGTGTTTTATGTTTCACAATTGGTGGTTGGTGTTATGTAAAATGTAGTTGTGGGTAAATAACCTATGTTCACTTGTTTCTCTTAATAGCATAATTCTGAAAGTTTGGAGGTTCTGTGAAGTAAAGATTTAGCATAGCCGTTTTCAAAATTTTAAATATACCTTTCAATTAAAAGGGAAGGTGAAGAAAAGTGGGGTTTTGAGTAATCATGAGAGACAGTTTGGCGTGGAATAATTTGGTTTTTAGGAAATCATAATGAAATGGTTGAAAGTGTAGTTTGTGAGTGGAGTTTGAATAGCTGTTGATAAGAGTAAGAGCGAAAGGAAAGATTAGCATTGTATGAGACTCATCGTGTTGAACATGTCAAAGCAAGTAACGTGTGATATGGAACTGCTTGATTTTTATTTACTTAATGCTGCAGTGAAGATCGTGGCATTAAAACCAGAGCAGAGCTTTTGCTGCTTTTCCTTATCACAGGTGATTTTGCCTTTGATATGTTCTGCGGATAAGCTCCACTTACAATACGATCTCTCGTTTCGCTAGCTCTTGTAAATAGTTGGTTTCAAACTCGATTCTTAAATCATACTCTCCAACTGTTTCATTACATTTCCTAAAAATCAAATTAATCTACATAAATCATTTCTCAGGAATATTCCAAAACTTTTCCATTTTCTTGACCTATTACCTTTAAAGTATGGCGATGTATTTTTAAATTTTTGAAAGCACGGCCATGCCAAATCGCTATTTCTGCCAGGAACCTCAAACTTTCAGGAATTTCATTTATTTTCCCTAGAGGTTTCCTTTCTAACATGGTTTATGCCTGGTGGTGGTAATTCCAAAGCAAACCCACTGATGCCCTGCATCCCCACCCCTTATCTGCAATCCTGCACGCTCAACACTGATGTCCTGCACACTTTCTACAGCGTTCTGCGCACACCCATTTTGGGTTCTCCACTGTCTCAGCGTCAAATGTTCTCATTTGATCCACAACAAGGTTTAGCTTTTATTTGATCTTGGCACGCTCATGCCGGAGTCATTGCCTGAAATACCGTAACCCTCAACCAAATTTTTGAGTGTCCTTCTGGATATGAGCGCATCGTGACAGTAACAATCATGTTTGCACGTTTTAGGCCTCCTCAAGCCACTTCCCAGTGGCTTCTCGAAAGAACGGTGTGTGAATGACTGCACTCGCTCCTCTCCCCTTTATACACCCCGCATGTTGTGAGCGTGTGTTATCGTTCGTTATCATGTTTTGTTCAAGGAGGAGAAATAGTTGCAGTAGCCCTGCGGGAAAAGCGGTCAGCATGGGCGTGCTTATCCCATTTGGATCCACAAACTTTCTACGGCGTCTTGCTCACTTCCACTTGGTCACCTCAGTTTTATGCCGGCGTCCGGCAGCGTACTTTCATTTGGGTCGCACACACTTTCTACGGCGTACTGCGCACTTTTTCCATTTGGGTCCACACACTTTCTACGGCGTCCGACGCTACTGTTGTTTGATTGCCACACATTTTCTACGGCGTCCGACGCACTCTCATTTGGGTCCCACACTTTCTGCGACGTCCGACATACTGTTGTTAGGACCACACATTTTCTACGGCGTCCGTGTACTCTCATTTGGGTCCCACACACTTTCTACAGCGTCAACGCACTCTTATTTGGGTCCACACACTTTTTCTACAACGTCCGACGCTGCTCTCGTTTGGATTCACACGCTGCCAAAGGCGTCAGCATGCTGTTGTTTGGTTCCAGCTTTGTTTCTACGGCGTCTACGCACTCTCATGTTTGGTCCGCTTTCTGCGGCGTCCTGCGCTCGTTGATTTGGGTCCCACACGCTGCTACGGCGTCAAATACTGTTATTCGGGTCCCACGTTTCTGCGGCGTCTGACTCGCTCTGGTTTGGGTCCCACACTTTCTACGGCGTCGGACGCAACCTGTTGGACTGCTGCCGGCGTCGACGGCTCTGGCTGGTCTGCGTTTCTGCGGCGATGCGACGCACTCTCATTTCGTTCCCACGCCTTTTCTACGGTGTCTACTTTTCTCGTTGATTCACCACACTTTCTACGGCGTCCTACGCACTCTCATTTGGGTCCCACACACTTTCTACGGCGTCCGACGCACTCGTATTTGGGTCCCACACGCTCTACGGCGTCCTACGCACTCTCATTTGGGTCCCACACTTTCTACGTGGCGTCCGACGCTGTTGTTTGGGTCCTTTATATACGGCACGTCCTACGCACTCTCATTTGGGTCCACACATTTTCCTACGGCGTCCTACGCACTCTCATTTGGGTCCCACACACTTTCCTACGGCGTCCTACGCACTCTCGTTTGGGTCCCACACTTTCTACGGCGTCCGACGCTCTCTGTTGATTGGGTCCCACACTTTCTCTTGCATCCGACGCACTCTCATTTGGATCTCTTTTGCTCTGCGGCGTCTTTTTACTCTCGTTTGGGTCTTACACACTTTCTACGGCACGTCCCGACACTCTCATTGGTCCGTTCTGCAGTAGGCATCATTGGTCTCCACACTTTCTACGGCATCCGACGCACTCTCATTCAGGTCCCACACTTTCTACGGCGTCTACGACACTCTCATTTGGGTCCCATTTTTCTACGGCGTCCGACGCACTCTCATTTGGGTCCCACGTTTCTACGGCATCCTACCTTGCTCTCGTTTGGGTCCCACATACTTTCTACGGCGTCCGACGCACTATCGTTTGATTACGCACACACCGGCATCTACACTCTCGACGGTCCCGTTTTTTTTTTTTTTTTTTTTTTTTTCTACGGCGTCCGACGCCACTCCTCATTTGGGTCCCACACATTTTCTACGGCGTCCTACACACTCTCGTTTAGATTCCACACACTTTCTACGGCGATCCGACGCTACTCTCATTTGGGTCCCACATTTTTTTTTTTTTTTTTTTTTCTACGGCGTCCGACATACTCTCATTTGGGTCTTACACACTTTCTACGGCGTCCGACGCACTCTCGTTTGGATCCCACACATTTTCTGCAGCGTCCTAGGCATGCTCTCATTTGATTCCCACACACTTTCTACGGCGTCTGACGCACTCTGTTTGGGTCCCACACACTTTCTACGGCGTCTGACGCACTCTCATTTGGTTCCCAGTTACGTTTCTACGGCGTCCTACTCACTCTCGTTTGGGTCCCACACATTTCTACGGCGTCCTACGCACTGTTATTTGGGTTCCCACACATTTTTCTACGGCGTCCTACGCACTGTTATTTGGGTCCCACATTTTTCTACGACGTCCGACATACTCTTATTTGGGTCCCACACTTTTTACGACGTCCGACGTCACTCTCATTTGGGTCACACACATTTTCTACGGCGTCCGACGCACTCTCATTTGGGTCCCACACATTTTCTACGGCGTCCGACGCACTAGCCTACGATCCACTTTGTTTTCTACGGCACGTCCTACGCACTCTCGTTTAGGTCCACACATTTGCTACGGCGTCCTACGCACTCTCATTTGGGTCCACACACTTTCATACGTCCGTGCACTCTCATTTTATTTTCACAAATAAACATATCTGTTTGATTACACGTTCTACGGCGTCCTACGCACTCTCGTTCGGGTCCACACACTTTCCTACGGCATCCTACGCACTCTCATTTGGGTCCCATTTTTTTTTTTTTCTGCGTGACTCACTCTCATTTGGGTCCCACACACTTTCTACGGCAGTCAAACGCACTCTCATTTGGGTCCCACACTTTCTACAGCGTCCGACGCACTCTCATTTGGGTCCCACACACTTTCTACGGCACGTCCGACCTGCTGTTATTCGGGTCCCATTTCTACCGGCGTCCTACGCACTGTTATTTGGGTCCACACATTTTCTACGGCGTCTACGCACTCTCATTTGGGTCCCGCACACTTTTCTACGGCACGTCCGACGCACTGTTATTTGGGTCCACATTTTCTACGGCGTCCGACGCACTCTCATTTGGGTCCCCACACTTTCTGCGGCGTCCGATACTGTTATTTGGGACCACACATTTTCTACGGCGTCCGACCTCTCACTCTCATTTGGGTCCCACACACTTTTTTTTTTTTTCTACGGCGTCCGACATCACTCTTATTTGGGTCCCACACATTTTTGCACGGCGATCCGACGCACTCTCATTTGGGTCCCACACACTTTCTACGGCACGTCCGATACTGTTGCTGATTGTTTTTCAAATCCCTACGCACTGTTATTATTGGTTCCAACACATTTTTTCTACGGCGTCCTACGCACTCTCATCTGGGTCCACACTTTCTACGGCGATCCGACGTACTATTCGGGTCCACACATTTTCTGCGGCGTCCTACGCGCTCTCGTTTGGGTCCACGCGCGCGGCGTCTCATCGACTGGGTCACACTTTCTACGGCCGGCCTGCGCACTCTCATTTGGGTCCCACACATTTTTCTACGGCGTCCGGACGCACTCTCATTTGGGTCCCACACACATTTTCTACGGCGTCCGGACGCACTCTCATTTGGGTCCCACACATTTTCTACGGCGTCCGACGCACTCTTATTTGGGTCCCACACACTTTCTACGGCGTCCTACGCACTCTCATTTGGGTCCCACACACTTTCTACGGCGTCCGGACGCTACTCTCGTTTGGGTCCCACACTTTTTCTACGGCGTCCTACGCACTCTCATTTGGGTCCCAATATCACCTTTCTACGGCGTCCGACGCACTGTTGTTTGGGTCCCCACACACTTTGCACCTATACGGCGTCCCATACCGCACTCTCATTTAGGTCCCACACACTTTCTACGGCGTCCGACGCACTCTCATTTTGGGTCCCACACACTTTCTGCGGCGTCCTACGCACTCTCGTTTGGGTCCCACACTTTCTACGGCGTCCGGACGCACTCTCATTCGGGCCCCACACATTTTCTACGGCGTCCGACGCTACTCATTTGGGTCCCCACACACTTTCTATGGCGTCCGACGCACTCTCATTTGGGTCTCACACATTTTCTACGGCGTCCTACGCACTCTCGTTTGGGTCCCACACACACTTTCTACGGCGTCCGACGCACACTTCTCATTTGGGTCCCACACATTTTCTACAGGTCCACGTACTTTGCTGGTCCTAATGACTTTTTACCGCGCGTCCGACACTACTCTCATTTGGGTCCCACACACTTTCTACTACGGCGTCCGACACTCTCATGTTTAGGTCCCACACACTTTCTACGGCGTCCTACGCACTTTCATTTGGGTCCCACATTTTCTACGGCGTCCGACGCTCACTCATTTGGGTCCCACACATTCTTCTACGGCGTCCTTACGCACTCTCGATTTGGGATCCCACACATCTTCTACTGGCGTCCGACGCACTCTCGTTTGGGTCCCACACACTTTCTATGGCATCCTACGCACTCTCATTTGGGTCCCACATTATTTCTACGGCGTCTCACGCACTCGTCCCACACACTTCTACGGCTGTCCGGACGCACTCTCATTTGGGTCCCAACACATTTTTCTACGGCGTCCTACGCACTCTCGTTTGGGTCCACACACTATCTTCTACGGCGTCCAGCGCACTCTCATTTGGGTCCCACACATTTTCTACGGCGTCCGACGACACTCTCACTCATTTGGGTCCCACACACTTTCTACGGTATGTCCGGGACGCACTCCTCATTTGGGTCCCACACATTGCTCGGTGTCTGGCTGCACTCATTTGGGTCCCACACACTTTCTACATGACGTCCGACGCACTCTCGTTTGGGTCCCACATTTCCTCTACGGCGTCTCTACGCAGACCTCGTTTGGGTCCACACACATTTTTCTACGGGCGTCCTACGCACTCTTATTTTGGGTCCCATCTCACATTTTCTACGGCGTCCTACGCACTCTCGTTTGGGTCCCACATTACCCTCATGCGTCCGACTACACTCTCATTAACTCGGATGCCACGTATGTCCGACGCACTTCCTCATTTAGTCCTCACACTTTCTACGGCGTCCTGACGCACTGTTCATTTGGGTCCCACACACTTTCTACGCAGGTGTCCGATCGCACTCTAGTCAGGTCCACACATTTTCTTGCTTATGTCCCACGCACTCGTTTTGGGTCCCAATACTTTTCTACGGCGTCCTACGCTAACTGTTATGTTAGGTCCCACATTTTCTACGGCGTCCGACGCTACTCTTATTTGGGTCCCACACTTTTCTACTGGCGATCGACACTCACTGTTATTTGGGTCCCACACTTTCTGAGCGTCCGGTCCTGCACTCTCTTGTTTAGATTTGGGTCCCAATAATATTTTCTACGGCGTCCGGCATACTCACTATTTGGGTCCCACACACTTTTTCTACGGCGTCCTACGCACTCTTACGTTTGGGTCCCACACACTTACTGGCGGCGTCCTACGCACTCCTCATTTGGGTCCCACACATTTTCTTACGGCGTCCGACCTCATCTCTCATTTGGGTCCCACACATTTTCTACGGCGTCCTACGCTAAATCGACGTTTGGGTCCACACATTTCTACGGCGTCTCACGCACTCTCATTCCGGGTCCCACACATTTCTACGGCATCCTACGCACTCTCTCATTTGGGTCCCACACATTTTCTACGGCGGTCCAAACATGACTCATTTGGGTCCTTACATTTCTACGGCGATCGATGCACTCTCATTTCGGGTCCACACACACTTTCTACGGCGTCCCACGCACTCTCATTTGGGTCCCACACATTTTCTACGGCGTCCGACACTCACTGTTATTCAGGTCCCACACATTTTCTACGGCATATGTCCTACGCACTGTTATTTGGGTCCCAACACATTTTCTACGGCGTCCTGACGCACTCTCATTTAGATTTTACTTTACCAAACTGGCGTCCTACCGTCATTCGGGTCCCACACATTTTTCTACGGCGTCTCTACGCACTCTCGTTATTTGGGTCCCACACACTTTCTGCGGCGTCCGATGCACTCTTATTTGGGTCCACACACATTTTTCTGGCACGGCGTCCTACGCACTGTTATTTGGGTCCCACATTTTTTCTACGGCGTCCGACCTACGCTCTTGTTTGGGTCCACACACTTTTTTTTTCTACGGCGTCCGACTTATACTCTCATTTAGGGTCTCCCACACTTTCTACGGCGTCCGACGCACCGCTGTATTTGAGGTCCCACATTTTCTACGGCGTCCGATCGCACTGGGTCCTAAGACGCTGGCGGTGTCCGACGACTGTCATTTGGGTCCAACACATTTTCTACGGCGTCCTACGCACTCTCATTTGGGTCCACACACTTTCTACGGCGTCCTACGTACTCTCATTCCGGGTCCCACACACTTTCTACGGCGTCCTACGCACTCTCATTTGGGTCCCACATTTTCTACGTGGCGTCCGGACGCACTCTCATTTGGGTCTCACACATTTTCTTACGGCGTCCTCACGCACTCTCGTTTGGGGGTCCTGCATACTTTCAATACGGCGTCCTGACGCATCATCTCTCATTTGGAGTCCCACACATTTTCTACGGCGTCCGACGCACTTCCTCATTTAAGGTCCCACACATTTTTCTACGGCGTCCTACAACTCTCATTTGGGTCCCACACACTTTCATACGGCGTCCTACGCAACTCGTTTGGGTCCCACATTTTCTACGGCGTCCGACGATGCTCTCATTTGGGTCCCACATTATTTCTACGGCGTCCGGACATCACTCTCATTTTGATCCACACATTTTGGCTACGGCGTCCGGGACGCACTCTCATTTGGGTCCCACACACTTTCATTTACGGCGTCCTACATCTCATTTGGGTCCCACACATTTTCTTACGGGCGGTCCGACTACGCACTCTACCATTTGGGTCCCACACACTTTCTGCAAAACCGTCCGACACTCTCATTTGGGTCCCACACACTTTCTACGGCGTCCGGGACGCATCCTCATTTGGGTCCCACACATTTTCTACGGCGTCCTACGCACTTCTCGTTTGCAAGTCCCACACAAGATGCTTCTACGGCGTCCGACCTCACTCTCTGTTATTTGGGTCCCACACATTTTCTACGGCAGTCCTACGCATTCTCGTTTGGGTCCACACACTTTCATACGGCGTCCTACGCACTGTTATCGTTAAGGTCCCACACATTTTCTACGGCGTCCTACGCACTCTGTTTGGGTCCCACACATTTTCACGGCGTCCCATGCACTTCTCATTTGGGTCCCACACTCCTACGGCGTCTCACACCCTCATTTGGGTCCCAACATTTTCTACCGGCGTCCCTTTACGCACTCTCTATAAGTTTGGGTCCCACACACTTTCTACGGCGTCCGGACGCACGCTGTTGGGTCCCACACATTTTCTACGGCGTCCTACGCACTGTTGGGTCCCACATTTTCGTCCGACCTCTGTTATTGGGTCCAACACACATTTTCTACGGCGTCCGGACGCACTGGCTCATTTTCTGGGTCCCACACACTTTCTACGGCGTCCTACGCACTCATTTGGGTCCTACACACATTTTACGGCGTCCGACGTAACTGGTTATTTGGGTCCCACACATTTTCTACGGCGTCCGACGCACTGTTATTTGGGTCCCGAGCTCTATTTCTACAGCGTCTTGCACCCTACTGGGGTTCCGTACACTATCTAAGACGTTCGTGTTGGATTTCTTCTGATTCACACCCAGTGCGGCGTTCTAAAAATACATCCAAGATCCCGCCGTATTGATTGAAGCGTTCAATCTAAACAAAATGCCCCAATCAGGTGACAGTGTTTATTTCATTAGTTCATTTTTACGAATGAGTAAACGTCGGATGGTTTATAATAACATGTTTACGTGTTTTGTGCTTACTTGACCCTCAATTTTGAGGTCCCGCAAAAATTGAGCTACCAACTTCAAATTTTGTCAGGAGCTAGCGGCAATCATAACAAACTTTCTGGCCAAAAATGAGCTTTCTAGCTCAACGATAAGGGATTCCAACAAGATCATGTACGCCAACTGAAAAAGGAGATGAACCTTTTTTTCGACCAAAAATCACGTGGTTTTGACAAATTTTCTCGAATCTCAGGTAACCATTCCAGACCATTTTTTGAACAGCTATTCAACTTTCTAAAGTATATTAAATACAAAAAGATGAGGACTTCCTACGTTCCTCTGGACCCTGATACTGAGATCAGGGGTTGCGCGATGGCGAATCAAAGCCAAATCTGGTGAGCGCTAGCAATACTCACCACAACTAATGTAATATTTTATTTTAAATTATCACATTATTCGTCGTTCGGAAATGATCGAGACACTATCAAGAAACAAAATTTATCAAACAAGGATCAACACATACATGAAATCTAATATGATATCGCACCTCCAGAGTTGAAATCAATTCAAAAATTCTATTCGGCATAGAAGTGATCATATTGGATATCACATTTTTATCAAATCTCTCCAGGCTTCTGAGTACAGCGGCGCTAGGCCCCGGTCATAGTTAGTGCTATTTGCATCTGCATCCCCCCGCACCCCCAACACCCCCGCACCCCACTAACTTTGCCCCCGCACCCCCAGCACCCCCAGCACCACCCCGGTCGATACGTATGTTTAAAATGATGGGCGGAGTTGGGGAAAATCCTTTCGATGCATCAACTAGATATGACGATGATTACGTGGCCAACGGGGATTGCACCCCACCGGAGAAATAGTGAAGGCGAGTATGGTGAAGTCACAGGAGGTAGCAGTAAGGTTAGCTTTTCTAGTGATACGCAAATATTTTATCTTCGACCCGCCCGCCCCGGTGATTTTCTCATCCACGTATTGCATGGATATCGAACGCGTCGGATACCGGTGATTTTCTCAGCTTCGACCGAATGAGTCGCGGGGGGTTCATTTTGAAGTGCGGGGGTGTTGAAAGTATATCAGAAATGAAGAAAATCCACCAGTGATTTTCTCAGCTTCACCTCACCATGTTGTTCATACGTATCGACCGGGTGGGTGTTGGGTTAGAGTGTTGGGGGGTGCGGGAGAAAAGTGCAGGGGATACACCGAGTGATTTTTGCATCCCATTTCCAATGCATTCTGTGTGTATCGACCGGGCTGGAGGCGTCGGCTCATCCAACTATGACCGGGGCCTTAGCTCGTCTACGATCCCATACTGCTTGTTATTCGCGTACATCTGGCGCCTGTTATACCCCAGATATTCTCTATCGGAGTTGCAGTCAGGACTACACGCGGGCCATTCCATCACGCGAACTTGGTTTGTTGGAAGCCACGCCTTTGTGGATCTGGAGACATGGACCGCAGCATTATCTTGCTGGAAAATGTAGCGTTGACGCCTGTTTCCAGAAGTGAAGAACGGCAGAAGATGCGCACGCAATGTTTTGCTTGATACTCCTTCGAATCCATCCGACACGAAAGTGAAGGCGATTTACCAAAACACCTTCGCTGCAGAATGCTCCCAACACATCCAGCGAACCGCCTCCGAAATTTCTTCGACTAAATACCATCGGATTCTTGCGAAGATCTCTCCAGTAGCATCGAGCACCGTCAGGTCCATCAAGAGTTAGACTTCTTTTCGTCGGAGAAAATTACCTGGAACATGTCGCCTTTATCTTTTTAAATTTTATCGGGTTTTAGAGAATCCCCTACCTCTGACCAGTCTGTTGCCATGTTGTTCCTTGCGAACCGGAGTCGAGCTACACATTGTGGGCTTCTGAGGAAGTGATGGAGCCTTCTTCATCACTTGGCGGACCCGATGTTTTCGTCTGCGTTTACGACGCTCAAACACTAGTCTTCGACACATTGAGCGGCAACTGGGCCCTCAGTTGGTTGAGAGACAGACTACTGTTTGAGCAGAGTCGGCTTATCCTCCGATGCATCCCCTCCCGCTGACCTTTCTTGGCGTCCGGGACTCTTCGCCAAGCCGTAGGAGTCTGGATCTCGTAGGAACTGGCTGATGCAGTTGGGGGGAACGTCCGAACTGGGAGGCAATTAGACGTTCTCAGACGAATATGTGAGGACCGACCGCGCGCAACAATAGGCCCGACTTCGGGATCGGCGACGCGTTCCGACCGCACCACTGCGCGCGTTCCGACCGGTAGTTAGCGCGGTCGGAACGGAATTGGCGACGTTCCGACCGCATCATTGCGCGCGTTTCAACCGATATACCTGCGCGGTCAGTACGGATGTGTGCGCGTTCCAAACGCAAATCTGCATTACGGCACTTCACGTTCGGACCGCAGGCAAATATGAGCCCCACGCCCCCGCCCAGTGGGCGGAGGCTTTCCAAGAACACCGCTAACGCAATACGCTGGCAGGGAACCACTCCAGTCCTACGTGACGCCTACTACTAGCTGTTTATACTCTCTAACGCAGCCAGAAGTGGAGATCACAATTTGGGGATATCTCTGCTGGCGTGTGACGATAGATAATACAAAAGTTCAGACTTACAAATTTATTGATGAATTAATCATTTTATAGTTATGAACAAGTACTGAAACAATAATACTGCAAGAAATTCTCCCTTACACAGGAACAGCTACATACAGGGTTATGCAACAAATGTTGCAGTACATATCCGGCTTCATATTTTTCGAAATACGACTAAAACTCGCAGAAATCACCTATGAGAAAAGATGAAGTACATATTTCCCACGCCATAACATTAGAATAGTTAATGTCGAGATTATTTCATTTTTCATATGTGAAAGTACATGTATAGAAACTTAGCTGTCTAAAGAAAATTGCGCTCAAACAACGAATGGTTATTCTTGAAATACTCGAACCAACCCTCCGATTAGTATATTCAACGTCTGAAACTATATTTTCATCCCTGATATCAAATACAGTCCTACAAACGGGCAAGGCGGTGAAAGCGGTTGCGGTTGCAGTGCGCTAGATGCGCTTCAACAGTTTGCGGACTATGCCGTTCGAACACGTTATGGGACAGGGCTGCTACATCGTTGAGTGGCGGAAGGCGACGCCGGATGACCGACGTCCGCAACGCCACGCGCCTCAATGTCGGTGCGAAATTTCTCCGTTGATAGTGGGATGATCGAAATTATCAACGGCTCTATCACAGGTCTGAGGGCGCCGCTCGCGAAGTCGGTTAGCATTGCCGGATGACGGACGGCAAAAAGAGATTTAAAAAGAGGTTAAGTATAGGATCGAATCTGCAGAGATATTCAAAAATGGGTTTTGGTTTCCTCTTCTCTTTTGTTTCCTTCAGGTTCATATTTGTTAAAGATCCTATTTGGATGTTGCAGAGTATAAGCTTCCCTTTGTGCGCGAAGGTAATTTGCATTTTTTCGGGCTGCAACGTTCGCTTTCAAGATCATAATAAACCTCAAAAAGTTGCAGAAAAAGATCGCCTTTTTCAAAGGTTTTTCATCGGGAGGTGTATGTTGAGACCTCATTCATGCTTATCCTTGAACATTTTACCTTTTTTTTTCTCTCACAAATTCTGGTTTAAATCACTGAATTACCTGAAAAATCGCTTGGTATAAGCTTCAGTACCTTCCATAACGGTGAGCACTTTGAAAGATCCGAAACTGACATTACTATATAAAATGATGGTACGACGATCTCAGCAGTTCCTTCTGAGCTAAATAAGAACAATACGTTGCACTACCACAATAATCAACATTAAGGACAATATACACTCTCGCATGAATGGTCGAGATAACAGCATGAATAGGTCTGTACGGCTCCTGCCATGTGATCAGCAGCGCTTGAAGCCCGCCCAAAAGTGGAAGCCATCCAGAGAGACAGGATTCGTGCATTACTGCCTCGTCTATCTGTATTTTCCCACCCCTGCCATGCGGGCCAATTTATGCTGTTATCTCGACTATGTTTGCGAGCATGTATGCTGTCTTTAGAAACGATTGAAACTCACAATGAATAATATCCTTCGATACCAGAGATTTCTTCTCGTTTTCAGATGATAAGGTTAGCTGTAGGAGTATATTGAGTTGGCATCAACAAGCTATCCATTTAAGTTCGGAGGCTATATTTCTGAAAATATTCGCCTTATATATATAATACTGGACAGAAAGATATCAAGAAGCTAGCATTTTTCGCAATTTCTTTTTTCTACGTATCTCAGAGTTAAACTTAACAAAACTTAGTGGAACTCAAAGTCCGGGTTTTTCACCCCAACAACGATAACCTTTCGTCTCTTGAATTCCTACGCCCTTTAATGAATGTGGTGCGCACTCCTTCTGAGGCTTCGGCCACTTTCCAAAACTTATCAATATTGTTTTGAGAAGCTTAGTGCGCCCCCCCCCGATAACATACCCCTCATATTTTTTCAAATCCCAACGCATTTTAGCCGATACTGCGCACACTACTTTTTGAACCCTGCCCACTTTCCGAAAGATAGCACTATTTTTTCAGATCCATAATATGCCCCCAAAAAGTACCCCTCACGTTTCTTCGATTCCCTACGCACTTTAGCCGATACTGTGGACACTTCTTCTGAAGCCCCGCCCACTCTCCGAAACATCACTAACGTTTTGAAAACCATTATACGCCCCCAACAACAATCACCTCTCGTTTTATGAATCTCTACGCCCTTTATCGAATGTGGTGCGCACTCCTTCTGAAGCTCCGCCCACTTTCGAAACTTATCAATATTACTTTGAGAACCATAATACGTCGTCAACAACTTACTCCTCACGTTTCTTCGATTCCCTACGCACTCTAGCTGCTGTTGTGCGCACTCCTTCTGAAGCCCCGCCCACTTTCCAAAACACTATTGTTTTGAGAGAATCATAATGCGCCCCTCCCCAAAAAAACTGTTTACTCAAGTTTTTTTCGAATCCCTACGCACTTTAACCGATGGTTTGCGGACTCCTTCTGAAGCCCCGCCTACTTTTCACATCTTCCACTCACGCCGTGATACCCATTACTTTCTTTTCACAATGCGAATTGTTTACTTAGCAGAGTCCCTTTCCACCCTTCACGATCTGCCTACATCTAAGAAAACCCTACACCTTCAGCCGTTTTCAATACTTACATTGAATTACCTACTGTTACCTTCGCTTAAACTGTGCATGCAATTGTAAGACGATTTGAACATGTATAGAATCAACGGGAACACAGGAGAACAGAATGGAAAGAGATAGAAACAAAGAAAAACATCAAAAAAGCAAGGTAGTACGAGCACCGCAGCAAAACAATTTGAATTCACGCGTGGAGTTAAATGCGTTCTCGGCCGCCACACATCATGCATTTTCCCTCACGTCTGAATATGATGGCGATCGGTCAGTCCTAATTCGTGGCGATTTCTGCGCGCTTTACAGAGTTGCGAGCGGTCCGAACGGTTTGTGAGGGCGGCCGCAAAACGCGCAAAGGTGGTCGGAACGCTCGCAACTTTTTATGATCGTTCCGACCGCGAGCGTTGCGCGCTTTCGGTCCTAAAACGTTGTTTTGCGCGCGATCGGAACGGTTCCTGCGCGCGGTCGGTGCTAAGGGAAAAAACTTGCGCGCGGTAAGTCCTAACATTTGTCCGAGTTGGCTCAGCCCGGCAGCATTGAGGGCACGTATTTGGGCTTGTTCGGAAACAGCAAGCGATGGACCACGGCCCATTATCGGAATAAAGATGTTGGGTGTCCTCGTGTTGGGTTCATATAGTGAACTTGTAACGGGAAATTATGTTCGAAGTGAAAAATTCCATTTTTTGCAAGGTGTCCCTATCATTTCCGAACGGTGAAATTTTCTAAATGTAAAAAAAAATCTCATGAAATTAGGCACGGTTTCAAGAAAGTTGCGAACAGAGGTTTTTTATCACGCTGAATTCATTGATGAACAGTATTCATCACCATTCCCACAAATTTTTTGAGAATCTCATTTTTTAGAGATGTCCCTATCATTTCCGAACGCACTGTATGTGTGCAACTTTTCATCCCAACTGGTCCCCGCTTTCTAAAGTTATGACCTCTCAAAGTACACAAAAGCGTTCTCCACCACCGCCTCCGCCTGCACCTCCGCCACCGCCTCGCCTCCGCCTCCCGCCTCCGCCTCCGCTCTCCGCCTCCGCCTCCGCCGCTCGCCTCCACGCCTCCGCCTCCGCCTCCGCCTCCGCCTCCGCCTCCGCCTCCGCCTCCGCCTCCGCCCTCCGCCTCCGCCTCCGCCTCCGCCTCCGCCTCACGCCTCCGCCTCCGCCTCCGCCTCCGCCTCCGCCTCCGCCTCCGCCTCACCTCCTCCGCCTCCGCCTCCGCCACCGCCTCCGCCTCCACCTCCGTCCGTCGAAAACCATTTTTTGAAAGGCGTGGACCGTCAGCTCGAAAATTTGTGACTAGAGGTAATCGGCCACGGGAATGACGAAAATAATTGTCAGAACTCACCATAATGACTACTGCGCGCCCCTAACGGGCGTTTCAAACTCGGAAACCGGCACTCTCAAGATTAGTTTATTAAAATGGTGGGTTTTTCGTTATTAGTCATTGTTTTCTTAGATTCCATATAAACACCTTGCTCTCCAGGGTGGTGTACTTTAAACGCCCGGCTCGGAAGAGAACGCTGTGCGGGATTGATGTACTTGACCGCGGCGCGTATTCGTTCCAAGCGCACCATCGATAAGAAGGCGTCGCAGGGTGTGCTAAAGTGTCGGTTGACTATGTCAGACCTAAGTAGGGGTGTGCAGGACATCATCGAACGTGTGCAGGACCTTAGTAGAAGTGTGCAGGACATCATGGGACCTGTGCAGGACCTCAGTAGGAGTGTGCAGGACGTCATTGAATGTGTGCAGGACCTTAGTAAAAGTGTGCAGTACATCATGGGACCTGTGTGCAGGACCTCGGTAGAGTGTGCAGGACATCATGGAACGTGTGCAGGACCGTAGTAGGAGTGAACACGACATCATTTGACGTGTGCAGGACCCCAGTAGGGGTGTGCAGGACGTCGTAGAATGTATGCAGGACCTCAGTAGGAGTGTGCAGGACATCATGAAACGTGTGCAAGACCTTGGTAGGAGTGTGCAGGACATCATGGGACCTGTGCAGGACCTCAGTATGAGTGTGCAGGACATCATGGAAGGTGTGCAAGACCTTAGTAGGAGTGTGCAGGACATCATGGGACATGTGTAGGACCTCAGTAGGAGTGTGCAGGACATTATGGAACGTGTGCAGGACCGTAGTAGGAGTGGGCAGGACATCATGGGACGTGTGCAGGACCCCAGTAGGGGTGTGCAGGACGTCGTAGAATGTGTGCAGGACTTCAGTAGGGGTGTGCAGGACGTCGTAGAAAGTTGCAGGACTTCAGTAGGAGTGTGCAGGACATCATGGAACGTGTGAAAGACCTAAGTAGGAGTGTGCAGGACATCATGGGACCTGTGCAGGACCTCAGTAGGAGTGTGCAGGACATCATGGGACCTGTGCAGGACCTCAGTAGGAGTGTGCAGGACATCATGGAACGTGTGCAAGACCTTAGTAGGAGTGTGCAGGACATCATGGGACCTGTGCAGGACCTCAGTAGGAGTGTGCAGGACATCATGGGACCTGTGCAGGACCTCAGTAGGAGTGTGCAGGACATCATGGAACGTGTGCAAGACCTCAGTAGGAGTGTGCAGGTCATCATGGGACCTGTGCAGGACCTCAGTAGGAGTGTGCAGGACATCATGAGAATTGTGCAGGACCTCGGTAGGAGTGTGCAGGACATCAAGGGACGTGCGTATAACCTCAGTTTAATGTCCAGGACACCATATGCAAGCCATGCCTCCGAATCAACAAGAACGAAAGTTAAGTGCGCCAGAACAGGGCTACCGTAATCTCACTCGAGTTGGCTCTAAAATTATCTAGGTTCTGACTCCGAATTGGCTACATCTTCACCACCGTTGGTGCTGTTTTCCTGCTTTGTAGTCCAGGCAGATCCTCAACTGCTGACCTCTGGAGAAGGACGGTGTGTGAATGAAGACACACCGCTCTTCACTTCTTTTGTACTTTACCTATGATCAATTGGGTATCACCAAATTTGTTTACGAGAGCCGAATAACATCATTCTTAAGATTACGGTAGTCCTCTTCTGGCGCACTTAACTATCGTTCTTGTTCCGAATCAGACATATGGACCCCGGCGCAGACGGAAGCCACATCAGCATGATCCGGTGACGTTTGGCTAGAGCGGCTGACCTTGGGTCTATCCTAGACGTGGTGGGGCCAACCAAGATTTACTCATAGAAATGATGAGAAACTCTGATAAAAGATGCCTGTTGCTGCGCTATCAATCATTGTTTTTATATGAGCTCTATGGAAATACTTCGACTGGTAGCCTTACCAATTGGCGGTTCATTCCATTTCTGTCTTGAATGGTGGGTGCCTAGGATCTAGGATAGTGCCTAGAACCTGTACAATTGGGTCATTTTAAAGCTCATTTCTTCATTTTTTTCGACTTTTAAATTCGAAAAGTATCCTCCATTTCCCCGCTACTCGCAGGGTCGGGCTTCACTATCATAGGAATGGTGTGGTTTTGAGAATGATTTCTTCATTTTGACAGTTGCTTTATTCAAAAAACAACCGCTTCGCATCTACGATAGTGATAATACGACTGCGAGTATCTCGAAAATGAATGCTATCTTATTTGTAGGAAGCCGCGTTGCAACTATTACATATCTTGCAGTCTTAGCAGCGGAGCGGTTGTTTCTTCATTTCTACCACTATGTTTTCGAAAAAAAAAACGACTTTCAGAGCTTGACGATATTTTAGAAGGGAAACCCTTGTAAAAAGTTGTGAAATTTCTGAAAGTTGGGCTCCGCAGAAAAGGTCAAGGATTTGGCATTGCTCTTAAGTGTCGTGAAATTGTTTTATTGGATTTGGCTCTCAACTTGATTTTTCAAATGTAGTGAAATTGTCGAATTGATTTGGCTGTGATGGTACTATAGTCAGATAACATAATCATTAAATGTAGTGAAATTGTTGCAAACGGATTTGGCAGGAGCTCTATGAATTATCACAGTCAAATCACGCGTCAGAAGGGGTTTTTCTTGGAGCGCTTATTGAATCAAATGAGAACAAAAATAAGTCTAGCAGCAAAAGCGTTTCTATACAGTGTGAACCTTGAAAGCGTTGAGGACACGAAGACATAGCGTCAGTAGCTAATAAAATGTGTTGGATTTCGTTTTCATGATTTTTATCTAATCGGTCGGGGAAGGTCTAGTCCCTTAGTGGCGCCAACACTGAAAAGGCAGAATGACATTCCCAACCCTTATTTCTAGTCCATAAGGCCACATTTCGTTCAGCATTGTTAATTGATTGACAGCTTTTTCTTTTTGTCTTCATTCTCTTGCCAGAGGACCTTCTGACGCGTGATTTGACTGGCGTGATAATTCATAGAGCTCCTGCCAAAATCCGTTTGCAACAATTTCACTACATTTCATTCATTCATTCATTCAACGACTTCATTGTGGAAATAAAGAAACATACATATACACGTATGTGAATGAGATTCTTTGTTAAAGTAAAAAAAGATGCTATAACAATGGCAGAAGTGAGAAGGGGACAAAATACGATTTTTCAGAGGAAATTTTTTTTTTTTTTGCAGAGGGAAAAAAATTAATGATTATGTTATCTGACTATAGTACCATCACAGCCAAATCAATTCGACAATTTCACTACATTTTAGAAAAATCAAGTTGAAGAGCCAAATCCAATAAAACAATTTGCCACGACACTTAAGAGCAATGCCAAATCCTTGACCTTTTCTGCGGAGCCCAACTTTCAGAAATTGAAATAATAAAAATCATCCTCGAATGATAAAAATCGTCGTTTGATATGATAAAGTTTAACCCCAACTGATAAAAACCGTCTGGAATGATAAAAATCCACCTGATACGACCAAGGACGACATAATAGAGAAGGTGCAATTTTATCAGTTGAGGATGATTTTTATCACTTCATTTCTTCCCGTCCTGCGTGTGCCTCATAGATATCGACCGGGTGGGACTAGGACGGCCGGTTTTCGGCCGACTATGACGGGGGCCTTAGTGGGAAAATGAAATTTCATGAAGTTCTCATAAAATTTCTTTAGTGGGTCGTCTATTCCAAAAGAGTACCTCACCTGGAGCCCTTAACTGCATACTGTTGTGACATGGAAGGTAACACGAGCAGATTTTGTCATCTTGAAACCGAATTCCACCTTCCTTTGAACTTTCCGTTGTGGTATGTCGGTGACGAGCATGGATTGCGTAATTACGATTACAAAGCTCATACCGATCATTTGGAACGTCGGGCTACCGTAAGCACGGAGAGCACCGTACGATGAGCGGATCAGTGCATGTGGAAAAAGCAGGCGCGCTACAATCACGACGTTGCAGCGCGGCCGCGTGATTGTCGTGATTGTAGCGCGCCTGCTATTTCCCAAGAAGATCTCTAGAGAGAGAATTTTATCGAACGACTCAGACAGTCGGTGGCACTCGGACGCCGACTTCTAGGTGTCGTGTCCGGTGAGCGCACCTTGGAGTGAGCGGGATGAGAGACGCAGACCGGTAGCTCCCCTAGCGAGACGGCTATGTCGAATTTCCCGGACACAGACCAACAACCCTCAAGCGACCAACACGCGTTGAAGGATTAGTGCAAACCCGCGCTGTATACGGGACGCGTGGGGGTTAGGTGGTCGGCCGATTCATGGTCGTGAAAGGCCAAAGCAAGGTCTTGGCATTGTCCAGAAGGCCCAAAAAGGAAGGAAAGACTGGGGGACTGAAGCCCCCGGCAAATTTTGCAGGAAACAGGCCTTTCGGCTTGTTTCCTAACAACTTTCACGCTTCGTCATGCAGAATCACGAAAAACCGACTGTCTACAATAGCGTGAAGGAGTGCTCACGGTCGAAATTTGGTAGAGGTCGGCGTCCGAGAAGGCTCTGTGGTCGGAGAGCGCCCGTCCTCCAGGCCAGACGTGGCTGAGGGAGCGACCGAGCTCTGCATCGGTCTTAGGCCCCCGTCATAGTCGGCCGAAAAACCGGCCGTCCTAGTCCCACCCGGTCGATATCTGTAAGGAGCACACACGCAGGACGGAAGAAATGACGTGATATCAATCATCCTAAACTGATAAAAATTCCACCTTCTGTATGTCAAGTCCTTGGTTCCTATCAGGTGGATTTCTATCATTCCGGACGGTTTTTATCAGTTGGGTCTAACTTTATCATGTATCATAGGACGATTTTTATCAGTTGAGGATGATTTTTATCACTTCATTTCTTCCCCGTTTTGCTTGCTTCTCATACCAATCGACCGGGTGGGACTAAGGTTCCCTGTCAGACTTCATCGTCGAAAAACACGCTGAGTCCGACAATTAGTCCAGGAATGAGTCCAGGGTGGAAAAAGCTTTGCTGAGTCCCACTGAGTCCGAAGGTTTGCTTTGCGCCATGACCCAACTCCTCTGCGAAACACGCAATTGCGATAGGTGACGATTATCACCTCAGCTGGCTTAGATCCTGGAACATTGTTTGGTGTAGCTGATTTTTCTGTTTTCAACATGTCTGCAGATCTGATTTCAGCCATAAGCGGCGCGTGATGGGCAGAGCGCAGACGATGAGAGTCGAATGCGGCGGGATTGCAGGTCGCAGTCGGCCGAAAAAATGCACCCAAATCACGTGAAAAATACCTATATCGATTGGTTGGGACTCAGCGGGACTCGATGGGACTCAAAGTCGGACTCAGTCGGACTCAGTCTGCATTGGCCCCCGCCCTTGTACGCATGAGAACCATCAGTATCGACCGGGATTGCGGTAGGGCATCAGTCGGTCGCCAGCGGGGTTGAGACTCAGTTGGGTTGATTTTTTTCCACCCGTTTTCACACGAATTCGATGCGTATCGACCGGGTGGGACTCAGTTGATCCACCGACTATGACCGGAGCCTAAAGCCCTTTCACACTTCTGCCCGACCGACGTCGGACGACTCAACTTTATCCAGAATGTGTAATATCTATCTACCCTATCCCATCCATCTTATTCTTTCTTGATTTATCACCAAATTTGATAACGATGCGTCCGACGATAAAGCGGCAAATTATCGAGAAAGAGACTCTAAGGCCCCGTTGAATGTAGTTGGTGCTATTTGCATCTGTATCCCCCGCACCACTTTTGCTTTTGCACTTTTCTTTAACACTTCCACTAGGGTTCCCAACACCCCCAACACCCACCCGTGATCGATACGTATGTTTAAAATGATGGAGTGAGAGTTGAGAAAATTCACTCGGTGTATCCAACTAGATATGACCTTGATGATTACGTGGCCAACAGGATTGCACCTGTTCAGAGAAATAGTGAAGGAAGTATGGTGAAGTAAAGGAGGTAGCAGTACTAGACGAAAAATACCGTGCAGTACCGATAGCCACGAAAGCCATAAAATGCTTTGCATTTTTCATTGAGAAAAACCTGGAGTCGGCCCGGTCTGTTATAGAAATGCAACTGATATCATCACTTCATGCCCTTGTGGCAATCGGTACCGCACGGTATTTTGGAGTTTACTGGTAGCAGTAAAGGTTAGCTTTCTAGTGATACGCACATGTTTTATCTTCTGACCCGCCCACCCGGTGATTTTCTCATCCACGTAAAGAATGGATATCGACCGCGTCAGGAAAGCACCGAGTGATTTCTCAACTTCACTCCATCATTTTAAACATGCACGTATCGACCGGGAGGTGGGGGTGTTAGGGTGCGAAGGGGGGCGGAGGGATACACCGAGTGATTTCTCAGCTATCACCTCACCATGTTGTTCATACGTATCGACCGGGTGGGTGTTAGGAGAGTGCTGAAGGTGCAGGGGGGATACTGAAGTGATTTTGCATCCACATTTCCAATGCATTCTGTGTGTATCGACCGGGCTGGAGGCGTCGGCTCAATCCCAGCACTATGACCGGGACTCTAAGACGGCCGCTTTTCGGCCGACTATGACGGGGCCTTCTGCTACCGCTTACATTCGAGAAGCCAGTAGGAGTAGCTGTGGTGTAAGGTTGAAAATAGGGAAAAATCTTTGTTGACTCAGATGTGTTTGTGCTCATATCCAGGCGGGTAGCGGTATAGAGCCGCTGGGGGGTCCGATCGGCTCATAACGCTAAAACATAACTGTCAAATTGTGAAACATGTACATGCGAGCAATTACCAATGCCCGCGATGCGTTTGCAGTTGATACGTATGATTTTGTTTAGGAGCAGAGTGGGCTCACAAAGCTCCCATAGCTCGCGCTCATATATGTAAGCTGCCATTTGGGAGTTTTTTCGCTAGCCTCCAGTTCCACTGGATCGGTGTGAGCGTGCTTGTCGACTTGAACGATCTCAACGATTGACGGGTTTTTCGGGTATTACGTCAAATGGCGAACGAAGTAAAAACATTTGCGTAAGTTTTTTTAGGTATTCCCAAATACCGTTAGAAAATCAATGGTCAATCAAATCGCATCGCGACTACAATGATCACGATCAGGATTGGACACATGTGGTCAATCTCTGGATGGAGGGAAGCTACTGACGCTGCTGTGATGGCTTTATGTCATTAATATTTATTGCTGTTTTCATGTTCAAACTGAATGGTAGAGAATGGAGAAACAACCGCTCCGCTTCTCTGGCGAATTCTCGTTAGAACTCCGCGTCAGATATTTGCCATCGGAAGGCCCTCCAAAGTGCACGGCCAGCGGGAGGCTCCCGCAAGAAAAAAGGACGGAGACTCGCAATGCTGAACTCCGCCGGGGACAGATGAGAGAAGGACAGGATGGGATCACGACTGATCTCGTCGTAACGTGGTTATCTCACGTGCACAGCCGGTATAAAAAGGCGCCTCATCTCACTAGAGTCCTCAATCGGCATTCTACTGCCGGCCCTGGAAGGTGACTCCGAGTCACTCTCCGGAGCGCCAGCATATTTTTGACTGACTGCTGAGGGATAGGGGTATCCCCACGGCTGGGGGCGGTTGTTTTCGCCGCGATCCGCGGGAGGCGTTCCTCACCGCAGACTGCGGCGTACTGAGGCGGGGCGTTTCTCCGCCGTGGGGCCGTGGGGTGTTATGTAGGAAATGATAACGAACTCTGTAGTTTAATGAATATTTGGTATTTCGGCACTACATGCGGGTCTCCCTTGCTGGAGTTCAGGTCTCCCGCTATGCTAGTTCGGGTCTCCTGGTGAAGCTGCTGACGTCATCATCGCGTGCACGGTGGGGCCTCCGCCTACCATTACGCTGGACTCCGCGTTTCCTGAGTTCTCTAACGCCAGCCGGGAGTCGAACGCGGAGTGTCCCCGATTTGACAGAGTTGCAAGAGAGAGAGATAATAGCTGCAACGCGGCATCCTAGAGATAGGATACAATCCATATTACCTTTGGCTGCTCAAGGTGGGTGATACGAAATGACCATAGCCTGCAGAACATAATATTTCTGATAAGAACTGAAATCCCCACATTACGACCGCAACCGAATGGCGCAGCACTTGTGCGACATCGTATCGGTCGCTGGCTGAATGGTAGGCTCACTGAACCAGCAGGGTTCCAGCACCTGTTACGATATAGGCAAGGAGGGGATCGTAAAGGCCCAGAGACACCAGGGGAGGGTACGTTGTGCAGATAGGAAGGTCGTATCAGGGACTCGATAATTATTTCTTAGGATAAACTTGATTGTTGGTGACCAAATCAACTAAGCTTGTTTTTAATGTTTTGATTATTGTAGTGGGGTATTACATAGTATGGTAAGCGGTATATAAGCGTGGGCATGAAAAGTTAAGAGAAATTACTCTTTCAATGGGCCCACCTGGACTCTTGTATGCAATCCATCCAGTTCTGCTTGGAAATACTATAGGGCACAAATATTTCCGCTATTTTTTTAACTTCAAACCCGCAGCTTCGAGCTGGAGCAGTTCTTTAAACCTTACATCGAAAAATCAACTCACCTGGGGCTTAGATGAAATTTCAGTTCTTCATGATTTAAGTGGTTCCCTCCTAGAGTAAGGTGTGTGGGCAGAAAAAATGTATCCGCCAGGACCACTTTTTATGGCGGATTCAATGGGTATTTTGTAACAAATTTTGGTGGTAAGAAAAATTTTCGATTTGGTCCGGTACGATTTTCGGAGTGATTTGTGTGCAACGAAATAGGGTTTTGAGGCGTCAATACCTTCTAGCGATGTGGTCAACTGCGGATCTGCAAAAGTTTTTGTTGTAGAAAAACTTGTTGGCATCCGAAAACTATCACGAACTCGGAGAAAACTCGAAAACCAAAGAAATTTCTTCGCTGCGAATGGTCTGCGAAGCTTCATTTTTGACGGTACCTTGACGAACTGTCTGCTTTCAAGGCAGTGTTCACAATAAGAAACCGTTTTCTGCTTTTCCTTCTATCTTGAAGACGGTCTCATTCTGATTCCAATCATGTTTTTGGAATCGTTACAAGACCTAGGAACGGAGTTATGGTCCCTCAAAAATTGAGCTAGGAAAGCATGGTGGACGAGTTGTCCGGGAGGCTTGTAACTTCCGTACTTTGTAGCCGATCTATGCGAGCTGACCTGAGTAAAGAGAGAAGATGGGAATAAAGGGAAGAACGGGGGGCTATTGAGCGGAAACCATCGCTCATCTCACAATCTTGAGCATTCATTTGTTCACGTCGGTGGTCGTGGAAAGTGCATCTGGGGCGTGACGAGGCTGAGCGGGTGTCTAACTTTGGGGCCGTAGGGGACCATTCCAAGCTCATTTTTCTTAGTTTTCCAACGTCAGGGTTGCGCTAGGTCCCGCAGCTGCCGATCTCCACTAAAAAAAATCAGACATGGTTTTCATCGTGGACACTGCCTTTAAAGGGCCCTCCTGGGTCTTGTAGACAACCTAACGGGCTTTGCTTGGAATATTTTTGACAAAGCGAAGAACGCTTGAGTACAATTCAAGCCAGACCCAGTGCTCGCTTTGAACTGAGTGAAACCCAGGCACGCGAACTCGAGCTGAAGAAACGGCTGCTCCCAGAATCCATTCGTAGTCCAACTAAATATTTCCGCTAGTTTTCAACAACCAGGACCCCCATCTTCGAGCTGGAGCAGTTTTTTTGAATCACTCTACCAAAAAATCAACACAACTGGAGCTTTATCTGAAATTTTTTCACAGTCTGAACCCCAAAATTCGCGAAAAATTGAAATTTTAGGTAAGTCCCAGCTGAGAGTGGATTTTTTCCGATAGAAAGGGCTCAAAAAACTACTCCAGCTCAAAGATGGGGGTCTTAAGTTGAAAAACAGGCAGGAAAAATTTAGTTGCAGATGGATTCTAGGGAGCCAACGATTTGTTTCACAACTAATCCGCTTCTGAACCTGAATGAATGAATTATGACACGGAACGGAAAACCCGAAAAACTCCCAGTTCTCCAAACAAAGAAGTCTCAAAATCGCATCAGGTAGTTCTACTTTCCAGGAATGTTTTCTTCAGCAATCCCACATTTTCCGTTTCCGAGCAATTTGATATTTCAGAAAGTGGCCCTTTACCTTAAAGGCAGTGTTCACGATAAAAATCGTTTCTCTGCTTTTCCGCCTATTTCGAAAGCGGTTCCATGCTGACTCAATGATGCCTGGAATAGTACAAGACCCTGGGAACGGGTTATGGCCCTCGAAATTCAGCAAGGGAAAAATGTGGACGAGTTAGGCTTGTAACTCCCGTTTTTCGCCCAGCCGATGTGTGCGAGAGCTGACCTGAGTAAAGAGAGAGACGTTGAGAATGAAGGGATGAACGGAGCTTTTTGATCGAAAACCACCGCTCATTTAACCACAAATTCAGGGGAATCCTGTTATAGGACGTGAGCAGGAGTGGCCCAATGGGTCGGCTGGCCCACGAGATTTTCACCCACTTACCGGCCGTTTTTCGTCGTACTTCCGTTCTTAATATTCTTATGGGGACCCAAAGCTTACGTTTTAGCCAAAAAATGGGAAACTTTTTCTTTGTGAACACTGCCTTTAAGCAGGAGGCAGTTCTATAAAATCAGGAAATAGGTTTCAAATGAGACATTTCAAGAGCAGTGTTCACGATAATCTTCAATTTTAAGATTAATCGCTGTACTGATTTAGTGAGCCCCAGGTAGAAACTAAAATGACGTAGAAATTGAGAAAAACGCACCATAGTACTCAGAGAAATCCTTATGTATCCCCCCGCCTTTTAATCTCACTGGATCTGTTTGTTGTGACAACGAAATCTTTTGCGGACCCGTCCATTGCAGTTCTCTACGCAATATTGCTCCTTTCTTTCCTTAGGGCCCTAGGTAATCCTTTTTTGCTTGAAATATTCTTCTATTTCCGATTGACCCAATTTTCCACCGGTGATAACCACCATGAACATGTTCATCCAACCGGACAACTAGTCCATGTTATAGAATAATGCCTTTGAAAAACGACATTTTAGTGCGTTTCTCGACGTTTCTTCGTAATTTTGGTAACACTTGGAGGCCAACGCATTGTTTTATGTGGAAAACTCGGGGATGAAAATCATCGTGAACGCTGCCTTTAAGCTTTACGGGACGTAAACAAAGCACGAATATTAGTAGTAGCAGATATGAGAAGACGCACAACGAATCTTTTTGTCCTACTTCGCAGCAGATTAATCGTGTTTCGGCAATCGCGCCGAGCTGGCGCGTAGCCTATCGCTAACGGTCTGTGATTGCCGCTACGCGACCGTCCACAACAAATAGGGGCGCCATCCTGCCGATTTTGCCGGTCATAAATTCGAGATAGAGGATTTTTGAGAAATGGTGCACCTCAGTGGATCCGAAATTTCACTCAGGGCTTTTCCCCCAGGGTCATGCAGACCATTGTCCAGGGCCTAGAACGAAGCTACGCCCCCACTTGAAGAAGATCAAATTTTTGAAAAATCTCCAAAATTTTTTGCGTCCCTCCAGGTTCTAAGAAAAATTTAACCGTTTTTTTCGGTCAAAATTAAAAAAAATTTCAACTAAATTTTTAAAAAATAAATACTGCACTCCTATCCAACTAGTAAGCCTCTAGAAAGTGTAGTTTTGACTTGCTCTTCGCTACAGAGCAACAACATCTGTATTGAAAAAGAAGTAATCACAATTTTGACACAGATCGCCCCACAGGACACACTATCAAAAATTGACGCATTTTGATGGAAATTCTGTAGGAACAATGACTGATAGCACCAACAAATAGCAGATACCGACAGAAGTCTACATTTTGACTAATAAAAATTCTCAAACTAGGTTTGTATCGAGGCCTCCGGGCGGGTGGAACCCTTGTGTGGGTGCGTAAACCTTCACAGGTTCAAAAAAGTTCGATTCCCTACAAGTATTGCCCAACCGGAAGGGGTGCGAGTGCGGGTGGGTGAGGGGGTATCACCGGCGGTAGTTTTAGCGGTTTCCTCTGCGCACATAGCTCGGTTCGGCTTTGGTGCGCGCTGTATTTTTCACGACGGCTCGCGGCCGTGCAATTTGGAATAATGCTCTTAAATGCCTTGAGTTGCGGAGTTTCCGGGCGATCTTTACCGCAGTTTGTAGAAGCTACCTAAGCTTAAAATGGAAATAGTGGCCTCTGCGAGTTCAGCGTTACCTTTTCAAAAGAAAAACCTACGCTGTCCAGTTTCGCCGAAATGCGCGGTTCTGGACATTGGTATTGGGATTGGGAACGCAAAAAAAAACGAAATTTTGGCGATTCTTCTCTTTTGTAATTTCGAGGTAATTGGAGGAGTGATAGGTATAAGTTTGTAGGAATTTTATGGAGATTCTGAATCTTGTTTCAGAAATTCGAGAAAATCTGAAATTCCATGGGGGACGGACGTACGTTGTCTAATTTTCGAAATGAAGAACTAAAGCGGTTTTAGTCCCGATTAATGAATGTAATCCTTGACCAAAATTTGTCGTATGTGTTGGGCTACTGCCTCAAATGCATTAATATACATATCTGGCTAATACATCGTTATGTAAGAATACTTTTCTGACATATACAGCTGTGGTGCTCTACCTTATTGTTCTCTTTTTATCTTTTTGTTGCTATTACAATATGTGACACAACCGCATTCGAACCCCTCGTTCCGAGCCCTAATTTCCTCACAGAAAGAGAAACGAGACTAGAAACATCAACGATTTTTTAAAGTTTTGGGCCTAAAATTTTTACGTCCCGAAAAAGACTCTAATTTCGAAAATTTTTACGCCCCACTCCACCGTTGACCAGGTGGACAACGCACGCCTGACCCTGCTTTTTGCTTCCACACTTCCCTTTATTATGAGAACAAGCTTCCAGCACGGTGCTCTCCTGCGCTCGGCGCTCTGCAACTCTGGGCAAAAAAAAAGCAATTACTGCGAAGTGGGTGCAGATCTGTGTGTTGTTACCTTATGGGTAGATATCATATTATATTATATAGCACAGAACGGCAGATTCTGTCTGGGAAAATCGAAGAGCTCAGTTCTTTGTCTCCGGTTTTTCCATATTGCTTTTTCATCAGCAAGAAGGAAAGAATTCGAAAAACACATACCCTCGGGTATTTTGTTGGATTGAACTTCGCAGGCCGCCCTTCGGCGAGAGTATAAACGACACCTTAGACATGATAGCGCCTCAAAGAATAGTGCGGTGGACATCGCCGAGGCCGACCCGGAAGAGGAGGCGTATCGCGTTTGGCCTGGCGCTGTACGGAGGACTGCATATTCGTACTGCGTCTGAGCTTGAAGCTAAAGAACCGGAGAAAAGTAATGTCCATTAGACATGCAGGCTGATGGATGGGTCCATGCACGTGTCAGCGAAGAAGCTTCTCCTTAATGTGTTTCAGGACAAAGGAGAAGGAGAAGAAGGCAGCCTAGCTTTTTGGCATGGAAAATGATAACTGATTATGTTGTCTAACTATTCTATTGTGCAGTCAATAAACGCAAATCGATAAACTGAGCGACCGTGTTGCACTGGGTCGCGTACTTCTTTCAAGGGAAGTGTTTAGAGTGGTAAAAGTGCCTGCGAAAACGAAATGCATCGTTGGTCTCTCATGGTCCATTATAGTATCATTGTGAAGCGCGCGAAGGTTGGCTGGTTCAACTCATTGATTTCGGCTGCCTCCACTCACTTATCGTGCCTATCAGGAAAGAAGGCCGGTAGAGTGAGGCGATCTGGTATAGTGGATAACGGAATGGACACTTGACCATAACAAAATGGACACTTGAAGATGATGGTGAAGGTTCGATACCACACAATTGCATTTTTTGCAATTGCATGGGGATTTTGCCTGCTCTTTGAACACAACGTTTTTGATTCTGTTTTAGCATCTCCCAGCCTTGTTAATCACCCTGATGTCACATGGGATCATTCATAAACAGTAGATCACATGAATTTACAATCGTTAGCAGGGTTAACAAATTTATCGTTTCTTTGTTGTTGCACTCGTCACAGTGCTGGTTGAAAAACAAAGATACAACATATAAACTCTGCAGTACCAGGCTGTTGAATAAGTTTTGTCGTTCGATAAGAAAAACACAATTTCAAGGTTCAAAATACACTTTATTATTCAGTATAATATCCCTTAACATTAATACACTTGCTCGAACGATCCTCCAATCTGCGGATCCCATCCGTGAAGTGAGAATCCGGAAGGCCTGCAAAATACGCTTCAACAGCCGTTACTCTGAGAGTTTTGGCAGAGGAATAGCAGCGAAATAGCCGAAAAATGCCTGCTGACCGCGATATAACCGCCAAATGGCCGCCAAATAGCTGCTAAATAATGATGGCCGCTAAATAGCCGCCAAATAGTTCTCGCCGCGAAACAGCCGTGAAATAGCCGCCAAATATGTGGTCTGCTTGGATCCAGTTCACTTTAGCTTAGTTGAGCTTAGTTGATTTATGTGCGGTCTATGCGATGGCGAACTTCCTAATGCTTCGGTCTACGATGGCGAACTTCCTAGCCGTGCCCTACGCCAGAATGATACGGGTCAAAGCAGGTTTCTTGATCACCCATTATTGCTGCATTTCCTTGCATGAGCGAGATTCTTGTAGGCATACCAGGCGAAGGTCAACCATTGCAGAACGGTGCTTTATAGCCACATGCGACGTATTGTGTCCAGTCGAAATAACTCTTCGATACACCATTTGATGGGTTTTGAAGCCATCATGGATCTATTCACAATGGGACGCTCATAAGCTCCGGATGATAGCAGGATATCGGCGTTTTTGCAGTATGCACGCCTCATATTTCTTTATCCTCCACTCTGACTACCAGAATGTTTCTTTTCTGTGGAACATGGAGTTACTGTGCTTATCTGGGCCAAATTCCGGTCCGCAATGGTGCGTCTCGACACGCTTTGCGGCCGCACACGCTCGAGTGAATCGGGTTTCCAGCGCCAAAGCCGACTCGATGTGGCTTTTTATACAATTATTTTCAATTTTCTCAGTTTCCAGTTTCCAAAACCTACATAGAGTCAGCAGATCGGCAGCTGCAGCTGGAAGCTCTTCTGACTCTGGGCGATGCAACCGCAAAGCGTGTCGAGACGCAACTGCGGACCGGAATTTGGCCCAGATAAGCACAGTATCTGTCGAATTTGGCATGCATATAGTGAAGATTCAAGCCATTGTCAATAATGATGGTTTCACATTCAGCTCACAGACAAGGTACGGAATGACTTGTTCCCTACGATTACTTCCGGTGCAAAACAAGGTAAGAGGTCCACTCGTAAAAAATGAAACTATTCATGCATGAAAATGAAAATTTCTGCTGATATCAGATTCGGATAGCGTTTTAAGTAGGTGTTTTTCACGAAAACTCCTAGACTACTTCGATTTCTGAAAGTGGTATCATTCATTTTCAATTGAACCTGAGCGCCATCCCCCAACTAGTTTTGCACCTTACTTCTTACATTTATCATGTTCACATCTGTTTACATCTGATTAAAACCGTAGGGTATCGAATGAGATCTGCAAGCCATGAGCAGCGACGAGACGTGGAAATTAGAAAATTCACAATCTTTCTGGTCTCTTCGGTTTTCGAACTTCAGTTTCCTGCGTTTTCTGACCATTTTCTTTCCGTTTCCGAAAATTATGAAAAGATTTTCGCAAAGCCCTAGCCTTGATGGATATAAGCCCTGCGTTGCGGCTCAACCAGAAATGCCTACTGATGTTTGACTTTATTCATGAGTTTGGGAAACCGACGCAAAGAGACCTCAATATTGTCTTTGGACGTCTTCTTACGGAACACATGACAGTAGTTATGGTTTACGGAATCGTTGTCCGTAACTGTAAATGAAGGTAAGACCGGCAAAAGAAGTTCGCCACCTCATTTCCACATTGGTGGCTGTGTGAAGAACACCATTTGTCGGGAAATAGCCGAGAAATAGCCGAGGAATAGCCCACCAGGCTCCGCAGCGGCTCCTGGTGGGCTATTTCTCGGTTATTTAACGGCTACTTTGCGGACAACGTGGTCGCGGCCGAGCATTGGCCGCGGAATAGCCGAGAAATAACCGAGAAATAGCCGCGAAACAGCCGAGAAATAGCCCACCAGGAGCCGCTACGGAGCCTGGTGGGCTATTTCGCGGCTATATATCGGCCAAAACTCTCAGAGTATGACCTCTTCATTTGATGAAAAGCGCTTGCCACGCATAAATTTTTTGAGTTCTGGAAACAAATGGAAGTCGCTGGGGGCCAAATCTGGTGAATACGGTGGATGCTCCAACAATTCGAACTTTAGTTCATGGATTTTAGCCATTGTCAAAATGCTCTTGTGACACGGTGCATTGTCCTGATGAAAAAGGATTTTTTCTGCAAAACGGTTCTTTTTTCACGAATTTTTTCCTTCAACTGGTCCAAAAGGTTGCAATAATATTTACAATTAATTGTTTCACCAGTTTGCAAGTGATCCACCAACAAAATTCCTTTCGCACCCCAAAAAACTGATGCCATAACCTTCTTGGCCGATTCCCGGACACGAACTCGTTTCGAAGCCGAACAACTAGGTTCACACCACTCTTTAGCCTCTTGTTTTGACTCAGGATCATGGTGATTGACCCAAGTCTCATCCATAGTGATGAATCGACGCACAAAATCCACTTTATCCTTTTTAAAACGCTCCAAATGTTGCTGAGAAATGCCCATTCCAATGTGTTTTTGTTTCATTGTTAGCGAATGCGGCACCCATTGTGCACACAGCTTTCTAAATCCCAAAATTTCACTTAAAATATGGCTCATACTGCCTAATGAAATGTGTAGAGCCTCTACCAAACCTTTCTCAGTCAATCTACGATCTTCCAAAACCATATCCTGTATTTTGGCTATGATTTCTGGTGTTGATGCGCTTTTTGGACGTCCTTCACGTGAATCGTCTTCAAGGCGTGTACGACCACGTTTAAATTCAGCCACCCATCTTTCTACTGTTCTAATTGTAGTTGAACAATCATCATACACTTCAAACATTCGTTCGTGAATTTCTTTTGGTGCTACACCCTCCAAAAATAAGAATTTTATCACTGCACGATATTCAATTTTTTCCATTGCTGTAACACGGCGACACTAAATGGCTTGTAAGCAAAGAATGAATTGAGAGATTGAAAAGAAACTTCACATACGTTTATATGAAGAGTGTACCAACAAAACAAAAAAAATTTGGGCTAATAGTAACGCCCTCTCCTATCGAACGACAAAACTTTTTGAACAACCTGGTATTATGCTATTTTTGAAGTCGTTCTGGCGATTTGCGTAATAAAGCTAACAAGGAATTGAATTTCTTGGAATTCCAGTTTGGGTATCTGTCCGTGGGGAAATCTTGACATAGGATCAATTTGAGCACCAATACAAAAATGGCGCAGACATAGTGTTGAAAACACGAAGACTTTTCACAGTAGGGGCAGCGGATGAAGGACACGGCTTTTCCTATCCTGTCTCCTCACACGAGCAAAGATCCACAGAAAAAACCATCTCACAAAGTAAGTGTTTAGAGCGGTGAACACATCTGTGAAAAAACAAATTCTATTGTTAGTATCTCTTGTTCATCCATTGTAAAATTGCGTGGTATGCAGCCCCGAGCTGCTGGTTCGAAGAAGTTTAAAGCCTGGAATTGTCGTGTTTTGTACTTTTCGTAGGTTCCAAAACGAGCAGTAAACGTTCTGGAAACGGATCTCATATTCGTGTTCAGTACCCAAAAAAAACCCTCATGTACAAAGTTTGGGTCAGATCACATTTCTCGAACTTCCTTCTGAATTGTTGGCTGAGCGTTGACTTCTACCAATCAGGCCCCGGTCATAGTTGGTGCTATTTGCATCTGCATCCCCCCCGCACCCCCCAACACCCCCGCACCCCCAGCACCCCCAACACCACCCCGGTCGATACGTATGTTTAAAATGATGGGGTGAGGTTGAGAAAATCACTCGATGCATCCAACTAGATATGACGATGATTACGTGGCCAACAGGATTGCACCTGTTTAGAGAAATAGTGAAGGCGAGTATGGTGAAGTCACGGAGGTAGCAGTAAGGTTAGCTTTCTAGTGATACGCAATGTTTTATCATCGACCCGCCCACCCGGTGATTTTCTCATCCACGTATTGCATGGGTATCGACCGAGTCTGATACATCGAGTGATTTTCTCAACTTCACTCCATCATTTTAAACATACGTATCGACCGGGGGGTGCGAAGAAAGGTGTTGGGGGTGCCAAAGTCTGAAGAGGGGAGCAGGGGATACACCGAGTGATTTTCTCAGCTTCACCTCACCATGTTGTTCATACGTATCGACCGGGTGGGTGTTGGGGGGTGTTGGGGGGTGCGGGGGGGATACACCGAGTGATTTTTGCATCCCATTTCCAATGCATTCTGTGTGTATCGACCGGGCTGGAGGCGTCGGCTCATCCAACTATGACCGGGGCCTCAGGGGGTTCTGGAAGCGTTGAAGAAAAATGTTCCAGATTTGGCTTAAGATCCTCCCAAGAAGTTATTTGGTGTGCTGATCACGAATCTGATGTTTCCTTGTCGCTTTTTCGAAGAAAAAAATAGCCTCCCAACGTAGGAAATTTCGACGGTATCTTTACCTTTTCGCAAAGCTTAAAAATGCTTATAACTTCTTGGAACCAGCAGCTCGCGGAGGGATACTGCGCAATTTTACTATGAAGGCCCAAGAGACACTAACACTATGATTCCCATTCGCAGATGCGTTTACCGCTCCAAGCCCTGCCCTTGTTAGTTTCCAATCAACAAGTTCAGCGCTGGTCTGTAACTACGCAACGTGTGGTGATTTATACTATACTTACTGGTCAATTCCTACTTCCCCAAGGATCGGGTAATGTTTCCCCTAAAATCTAAAAAGGCGGTCATTAAAGACAGCATAGCTTCTCGCATTTCTTGTCACACAGGATACCAAAAGGCGTGAGCGGTATTTATACACTAGAACTACACTTGCAAGGTAGCATGCACTTAGTGCGTCTAGAAGTCGGTCGCTAAGTAGAAAAAGTCGTTTCGCAATTTGCACTAAAGGCTAGTCGGTCTCTACTTGACAGAGCGGTTATTCTTGAATATCGGCTCCTCTTTCGAGTTCCGCTTTCCATTTCACAGGGGGTGAGTTTTCGCGGGCTGGACACTCACGACTAGTAAGGTAGGCTCGTTTTCTGCGCGTCTAACGACGTTTGTGCGATTATTTGAGTCAAGCCCTTTATTTTAATATTTGAGTCAAGCCGTCTATTTTAGAGATGAGCCTATTTTTTCCTTCGCGTGCGTGTGCGGAACGATGAGAAAGACATCAAGAGTGTGGGGGATGGAAAAACAACATACTCGTGCACACGCACGCAACGAACCCGAATGAGCTTTATACCCCACAGCAACGGAAACAAGGTGATTCGGTTGCGGACTTTCCCCAATATGCTGTAGTCTTTTAGTTGTTTTTTTTAAACAGCAGTGATTTGTCTCTGGGTTTTTGTTTTCTCTAATACGACTACAACTGTGGAAGCATTGAAAACAAGTGAATTTGTTAAAGGCAGCATACACGCTCGTAAACGTGGTTGGGATAACAACGTGAATCGAATCGTATGGCTTACAACATAATGCCTACGCATTTTGAAGTGTCAAAAATGACCCACAATGCCGCTACATAAGTTAGAAGTTAGCCCCACCCTGTATTTTCACGCCCCCTGTATTTGCTCTTTTGCTCCAAAGCAGGGTTGCTGGGTCATTTTCGACGTCACTGACGTGTGTGTTTCACTTGGTCTGCAATCCACCAACAGTACCGACGGTGAATATGACCCAGCCACCTTGCGTTGCAGGAAAAGGGCAAATACAGTGGGCGTGAAAATATAGGGCCGGGCCAATTTCTAACTCATGTAGCAGCATTGTGGGTCGTTTTTGACGCCTCAAAATGCGTAGGCGTTGTAATCCGGGTCTTGCCATTCTATTTCCGTAGTTATCTCAATCACGTTTAAGAGCGTGTGTGCTGCCTTTCAGGCACAAGCATGTCAATCCGTGCACAGGTGCACAGCGCCGCCTATAGAAAGTGAAATTTTGCTGTGCCTGTTCAAAATTCTGTGAAGTGCACAGCAATTAATAAAGTAGTTTAAGAGTATACAGAAACACCTTTTTACAAAAACAAACAAACAGAAGTATTAGTCTCCACTAAATGTGAACATCGGAGCTCGAGAAACGCCAAGTCCACGACCAGAAGTCAATTATTGATCATCAGTTTCAAGCCAGTTCATGACTTCTGATACTACAAAACGTCACTAGAGTCGTGCACCAGCAAAAAATCGTACCATTTTAAATTGCTATTTCAGCTTCAAATGGGGTTTTTTCGTGTTTTTTTTGCCTTATAATTCGCACCACAGATTCGAAGTTTTTGAGATTCGAAGATAAAGAAAAAAACTGCTCAATTTTCTTCCAAGGAGCATCAATCCCTATTTTCCAGTTGTCGTTCACGATTTTGTTGGAACACTTCCCGCCGAGCTAGAGAGCTCATTTCTGGAAAAGAAGCCGATAATGGATGTAAGGTCTGGTACATCCGTAGTGACCTGTTGATATCGATTATCAACAGCAGCGGAGCGGTGGGCCTCGGTGGAATGGGAGACCACGTGAATTATTCTGACCGGGGTAGTAGGTACACTGTTTAGAATTTTTTTTTGCGAATAATTCTGTAATGCCGTCCAATTAACATGAAACCTTGTTGTAATTAAATTTACGTAAATGTTAAAATTATAGTAAAGGTTCTCCTACCGTTGAATATAAGGCTCATAGGTTCTGGGCGCGTATCCTGGATAGTTGTGTACTGAATTGCAAATAAGAACAGATTGGAAGCTACGGAATGGGGCGGAAGAAAAGAGTGGATGCGATGAATGAAGTTATTGGCAAAGGCGAAGACTACGAGATGTACTAAAGAAATTAATGTTTCAGAGAAGAACAGGTCACTTTAAATGTATGGAAAACACGCTTTAATAAGTGGTTAGATACGAAAATAGGTGCTTCAACATTAGCCAGACCAGACATGGCAAAAATACTCGCTAGTTCAAAAGAGCGTCATCTAATCTGGTAACGTTTCGAATTTCATTCTCCGAAACCCACTCATACACGAAACACTACGCGGATTCGATCTCTCAAGGTGCTTAATTTTTGCAAGACAGTAGACCTCACATTTTTTAGGCAAAGTGAGGGGTCACGAAAGTAGGATAGTCGAGGCGAGAGTGGTAGATTTACCCTATACACAAATTTTCAGCTTCTAAGATGGACGCTGAAAGGCATTTCTCTGTGTGGCCCACAACTGTCGCAAGTGCGGTCGCGCTGGAAGTCTACATTTTTGCAAGGTATGAGTTAGGAGAATGCGATATTCGAGTCGAGCGTGGTTGATTTACCTCATATACAGACTTTAACGGCATCATAGGAAGACCGCTACACTGCATGGGCTCACATTTTTCTCAAGTGTGGTCCCGCCGGAAGTCGGCAATTTTGACTTTTGAAATGGCTATATCGCGCAGCAAAAGGATAAGATGACATTTGTGATATAATTTTTGATCAAAATATGAAAATTCCGTGAATTTGCAAAAAAAAACAGCTCTGACGGAGATACGAACCCTGGTCACACGCCCACCACTGCCCCTTCCTCCCTTTGCGCCGTCGATGCTGTTGGCTTGACCGCTTAACAATTCAAGGACTAGGAGGAGGTCGATGGTCGGCAAACTTTCGGAGCTTATAACTCCTTCAGGACGTTTTTTTACGATTTTTTTACCTTGTTGCGCTCTCTATGTAGCGGGCTTCGGCGTTACACTGAGACGGTAAAAGATTTTTTACCGAGTAAAGATTTACTCGGTAAAAATCTTTTACCGTCTCAATGTAACGCCGAAGACCGCTACATAGAGAGCGCAACAAGGTAAAATCGTAAAAAACGTCCTGAAGGAGTTATAAACTCAGTTGCCGACCATCGACCTCCTAGTCCTTGGATTAAGCGATCAAGCCAACAGCATCGACGGCAAAGGAAGGAAAACGTGGTGAGCGTAGTTTCTATCTCCGTCAGAGCTGGATTCACGGAGATTTCATATTTTGATCAAAAATTATATCACAAATGTCATCTTATCCTTTTGCTGCGCGATCTCAAAGTCAAAATTGCCGACTCATGGGACCACACGCGAAAATGTGAGCAGCAGTCTGATCTTCCTGTGATGCCGTTAAATCTGTATATGAGTAAATCGGCTACGCGCTCGACTCGAATATCATTCTCCTAACTCGCTGCAAAATGGACTTCCAGCGCGACCGCACTGCGACTACACCTGAAAATGCCTTTCAGCGTCCATCTTAGAAGCTGAAATTTGTGTATCGAAGTAAATCTGCCATCTCGCCTCGACTTACTTTCGTGACCCTCACTTTTGCCTAAAAATGAGGTCTACTGTCTTGCAAGAATTAAACGCATGAAGATCGAATCGCGTAGTGGTATTTCGTGTAGTGGAGTTTCCGGAAGAATGAAATTCGAGGCTGTTACCAGACAGATGACGATAACTGGCAGCGTATTTTTGCCATGTCTGTCTGTGACATGTTGAGCACTATTTTCAAATGTCTAACCATGATTAAAGCGTGTTTCTACATTTAAGTGACCTGTTCTTCTTCTGAGCAGTGATTTCTTTTACCAGTACATCTCGTAGTCTTCGCCTTTATAACTTCATTCATCGCATCACTTTCTTTCTTCCTTCCCATTCCGGCAATCTGTTCTTATTTGCAATTCAATATCAGGATACGCGCCAAAGAACTATGAGCCTTATATTCCAGCGGTAGGAAAACCTTTACTATAATTTTAACATTTTACGTAAATTTAATTGCAACAGACTATGTTAATTGGACGGCATTACAGATTATTGTGCGAAGAAATTCTAACAGTGTACCTACTGCGGTCAGAATAATAATTCACGTGGTCTCCCGGTCAGAAACTGGGCATGCGTCGGTGAACCTTGGGGGTGCATATTGGACGTTGCAGAGAGGGGGCAAAGGGGGTGCCTAAACCGAACACCAAAAAAATAACGAAGTGCATGTTCTGTCGAACTTCAGGAAAAAATACACACTATTCTTCTGATTTGTCAATTCTTCTTCCCCGATTTTTGAGTCAGACACTAAAAGAATTAAAATTATTGATAGAGATGCAGGTTGTGTTCGCAATAATTCATGGTTGCCGTCGAAGTTTGTTTAGATGAAGGTATAAACACTACTCTGTTATCTTGTAGCAAGTAAGGATTGATGTTGTGTCATGTTTCTTTGGTGCAACGTTTATTGATTACGCGGGTGGCTACTGATTCGAGGCAAAGATACAAAGACAGCGCCCAGGAAAGCTATCGTTCAAGTTCAAAAAAAAATAGATAAATGATGTATAGCCTATGTCGCTCATTCTGAGCCGGTCGAAGCAAGGCTTATCGGGCTTATCATGTCAAAATCTTCTTATCACTGTTATACTTTGCCATGACCGACCGCTCCGCTGCTTACTCTGCCCGGACTCATCCGAGCAGGCTAGGATTTATTTCGCCAGTTTAAAAGTACAGATAGCACAGTCAGCATCACAACTAGTCAATAGATTTTAATTCATGAGAATGTGACTTATGAAGAGTGCCAACTGTAAAAATTGAATATTGCAAGTTCCTATGAAAGAAGCAAATGACCGTGTCGTCCTCATTGAGAAGTACCCTGTACATAAAAACTTTTATCCACCTTGAATGCTGTAATCTCTCATAGGCTAGGCTGGCCGTGCGATATGGTGTTTGTCCGCAGCTGCACAGCGCGCACTGGAGTGGACGCGCACACAATATTAATTAAAAAATTTATTTTATTACAGAACGGGGCGGAGAAAATGATTGAAACTGAAGAAAATGGAAGAAGGCAGGAATAGGATACTTTCAGTGTATCCATTATAGAAATTTAATGTAAACAAACTAAGTTGGAGCGGAGTGAATTTTTTGGACTTGATAAGGTTCATTCAAATGAACCTAGTTGATTAAAAACACCAATAAACATAGAACTAAGAGCATTGAGAGAAGAGAAAGAGGAGAATCGGGCAAACATTTCAACTTAAGGTCCTTAAAACACGTCCCGGTTTTGTCCCGGTTTTCGGGGTAAAACCGGGACGAGATTTAAGGTCCTTAAATCACATTAAAAATCGATCATAATGAAACTAAAATGTTTGCCAGATTCTCTTCTTTCTCACAATATCCTTTGCTCTCTTTATAATGCTAAATTCGATCAACTAGGTTCGTTTGAATGAACCCTGTCACGGCTAAATATTTACACCCGCTCCAACTTTGTTCATTTACATTAAATTTCTAGAATGGGTACATCCAGAATACCTCTACCATCTTCCATTTCCTTCAGTTGCAATCCTTTTCTCCTCCCCGTTCTGTAATAAAATACATTTTTATTGATATTGTGTGCGCGTCCACTCCCGTGTGCGCTGTGTAGCTGCGGCAGGCCGAATCTTCAAGAGATTGCGGCATTCTGGGAGGGTAAAACTCGGGTTTCCCACTCTTTACGCATCACATGAATCCTAGCATTGTTCCGCAACACAAAATAGTTTTGATTCCCACATCAGAACAACCAAACACAGATCAACTAATCCTTCATAGGTTTATGAACACATTCGACAGGAAACATTAATTATCGCAATCGTAGTAGTTCTGTTGTTTGTAATTGTTCAACTGTTTTGTAATGAAATTTTTTTATCTTTTTTCATAACTTACCGTCTTGCTAACAAGTTTTCCTCATGGGATTGTTTTGAAGTTTAGAAATTACACTACCTTTTTTGTTGACATTTTCGGAATTTTCTCTAGTCATTGCTTTTTTTAAATTCTTGTTTATCGAAATCAGGAAGTCAAAATCATGGCTGTTGTGCTCAACTTTCCTGGAAAATAGCCGATTTAGATTTTCCATAAGGGGGGTGCATATTCAGAATCGCCATGCCGGGACGTGTGCCCAGCCCTGCTCCCGGTGGAGCTCAGACCCCCTCCCTCCACCATTGCGCCAGCTCAAACCCCGGTGTGGATATCCACACCCCGCGCCGAACCCTGTGAAGGAGCTGGGCTTTATGTGTTGTGCCAGACACCTTGCCGTTGGATCAACTCTTGAGCTTCTAACATATGGTTTGTATCTTATCTCCAGGTAGCCGCGTTGGAATTCTTATCATGCTATCTTTGAAGCGGAGTGGTGGTTCCTCGACTTCCACCATTGCGTTTTCTCAGAAACAACCGTTCAACCTTTTATGATAAAGCTATCATAGCAGCGGCGCGGCTACCCCTCAACCAATGATTGACGATACCTTGTCTTCTAGTGACTTCAAAGTAATGTAATTTCAAAGAAAAGGAACCGCTTGAACTGCATGGTAATCTCCGCCCTGATCGATGTTCGAAGGTGGGTTTCGCTCATTTTTATAGAAGAAAGTTGGTGGTAAATATGACTGCTGATGTAGGTATGCAGTCCCCGAAACCCTGGTCAACATGACTACTAGTTAACACCACGCACCCAGCTGCTTTCCAAGCAGAGCTATTACCTGTACACTGGACGATATTTACATAACTAAAAGAATTCTGTGATGAAATAAAAAATCGTCGGGAAGGAAAATCCTTAGGGAAGTATAAAAAGCGTAGGTCGGATCTGCCAAAACGACTAGTATGGTTAGTATCTCTTCTGGCTCAATAGTAAAAATGCTCAGTATCCCGCCGCGAGCCGCAGGTTCAAAAAAGTTATGAGCATTTTTTTAAGCCTGGCGAAAAGGCAAGGGTACCATCAGGTATTTTTTTGGAGTTTCGAAAACTTTTCTCGGATTTAGCTCAAAAGTTGTATGTAGGGGTAATCTAGGGTGGTGAACACGAATCTGGAGTCCATTTGTCGAAATTTTGAGGTTTACTGTAGGTTACGGTAGGTAACATGTCATTTAAGGGTCAAAACCCACCTTAGTATTTTGAAAATCGACAAACGGACGTTAAATTCGTATTCTCCACCCCGATTAACCCCCGTATACAAATTTTGAGTAAAATCTGAGATTTTGACCAAACTACCGTATACCCACCGTAATCTGCAAAAAATCGATAAACGGACTCCAGATTCGTGTTTAGCACTCCAAATAACCCTCAGCAAATGATTTTGAGACATATCTATCGTGGAAAACCGGAAATCTCGAAAGTGGCGTTTTTCCCTCGAAATTTTCCCCGGTTGGGAAGCTTCAAACGAAATGAGCCGAAAACTTTTGAAAATCGACTAATAAATCACCGAATCGTGATCAGCGCCCCAAACCCCCCCCCCCGGAGAATTTTAAGTCAAATCTGGAACATTTTTCTGAAACGCTTCCAGAACCCTCAATTAGTAGAAATAAGCGCCCAACCGAAAATCCGTACAAGTCCAAAACGCTGTCAGTCTGGACAAAGTACGGAAAATGTGCGTTCACCCAAAATTTGCTCAGGGTGGTAGTTTTGGGTGCTGAACACATTTATGAGGTCCGTTTCCGGATTTTCCGAAGAATAACGCGCTTTTTGGAAGGCACAAAAAGCACAAAAATTGAGCTTTTCAAGCTTTTAACTTCCTGGAACCTGCGGCTCGCGGCGGGATACTGCGCAGTTTTACTATTGAGCCACAAGAGATACTAACGACACTAGTCGTTTTCGCAGATCACACCTACGCTTTGTATACTTCCCTTGTTAGTTGACGTGAAAGGGTACAGAATGTCGTGAAAGGCCTGATTTTCCGTCTTTGCTTTCCCGGTCGATCAACAAGCACGAGAGCCCGCTACAGCAGCCTGCGTCCCTTTCTGATACTATTGTCCGCCAATCTACTAAGAACATACCGAGCCGATACCTTCCTACCACCGAGCCAGTAGGTCCGCGGCGCCGGAACGAATGATCAGGCACACCGCGAACCTAACACTTAAAGGTCCATGGCAGGAGGACAGCGGGTTTGCTCAGAGATCCGGATGACGGTTCCAGGAGTCAGGCAGAACCCCAACCTTCATCTCATCGCTTTCCTGGCAAGTGCGTTACCATTACACCACCGACACCTGCTCTGCAGCTTTCACGCTAGTTGACGGGGGATTAAAAGGCATGAAACATCCGAAAACATCACAGCTCGTTCTTCAAAACGCCTCAGCGCAATGGGTTCAATGTCGATGCGCTTGCCAGATCATACCCGTTGTGGGTGATTGCTGTCTACAGATCTTGTGTCAACTAGCTGGTTCACTTCTTTTAGCGAGATTCTTACAGAATACCACACCATAGCAAACCCCTTTTGTAGGGAAGTAAAACAGTTAGAAATGTTATTAACGAAATCGTGCAACAAACAATTCAGCAGAAATGAAACTGAACAATATTCATGAAATGTACGAAAATCACAGTCATCGGAACTAGAATGAGCGGGACTAATAACTTTGGCACTTTCGAGGCCTTGATAGAAATACAGAATTAAAACCAAAGTGCAACCCAGTTGAAAATACATCGCAAAGAGTTCAGAATCAGACCAATTCAGCTTTAATCTGTAATTCTTGATCGATTCCTAGATAACAGTCAGACATTACGAAGACACTTAAATGGCATCTTCCTCTGAAAAAAAGGAGAATGGAAAAATGAGATCGCATGGAATCACAAAGAAGTGAATCTACCTCTTATCCGGAGTCACGAAGTCAATGCGCACCACACGGTTTCCCTGAACTCCGTTCACATGGCTCAATGATACCATCCTATCAGTATCCTTTTCTCCCAACACAACTATCCAACCAGCCGTTTTTTCCTTCGACCAATGCGTCAAATATGCATCCGTATTAAACTGAAAATAGCACCTTGAACGGTAAACTGACTCACAAGTACCAATTGTCAGTACCAACGCCGACTCTAGAAAGAGCGGAGGTAGCTGCACTGGCTTTTCGCTGCCACAAGACAAATTGAGCGGGCAAGGTAATGTTTGTAATTTGCTTTCGGGCGGCAACAGTCACTCAAATCAGCTTCCCAGTCACAATGGAGTACATATTTTGGCCTCCAAGAGACCGCAGGTCCAGAGAGCCCATCAGTGAGGAACCGCCGACTGAGTCTGAAGTTTTGTATTGTGTCCGGAAAATGAAGAATGGAAATGCAGGTGGAGATGACAACATCACTGCTGAAAGCTCTTCTTCTGTCTGGGATTCGTCAAATGACAGCCACCATCCGTGCCATATGAATGAGTGGAAGGATATCTGATTCGTGGAGACATGCGATCATCGTACCTCTTCACAAGAAGTTATCCGTCACGGACCGTAAGAACTACAGAGGAAACTCTACTGCAAGTTATGTACAAGGTTTTATAAAGTATTATCCTTCAGCGACTTGCCAAGCCTCGCAAACAAACTACCAAAGAGCAAGTCGGTTTTCCACCTGGTAGATTGACTATCGACAAAGTGTTCGTTGTGAGAAGAGTGATAGAATCGTGGCAGCGGTTTTCGAAGCCGCTAGAGTTCAATTTCCTGGACTTCGGAGCTGCATTCGACTCTCCTCATCGTGATCGATTGCTCAACGCTACGCGAGCCGATGGAGTCCCGGAAAAGTATGTTTGACTAAGCATGAGCCACGAAATAACAGCAACAGTTCGTACACCTGTTAGATTCACTTCAGAATTCGAGGTGGAAACAGGGCGTAAGGCAAGGAGCCGTAGCAGGAACATTTGTATTCAACTTCGCCGGTGATGACATTACGCGTAGAGTTGCAGAACAGTTTCCTGCGGACGTGATCCTAACACCATCACAATGTGTTTGTGGTCTACCCCCATCGCGAAGGAAGTCAGATTGCGTGTTTACTTATCCGCTATTCGCCCTATCATGATGCATGGATCGGGGACGTGGGTAGCACCGAAGACGCAGATGGAAAGGTTGGATAACACGGAGATGAAGTTTTTAGGCGTTTGCTTAAATGTTTCTGGCCTTGAGTATGCCACAACGAACACGTTTACAACGAAATCGACGCAGCGCATCAATGCGTGGCACGAGGGTGGTGCCAGCATCTCCCAACACTTTCTCAAGTGGCAACGGAATGTCGACTTTGACTGATTGGGCATATACTGAGAAGAACGCCAGATCGCCTTCTATAACAAGGTCTAAGAACGCTTTCAAACCCTATCTGGAAACGGCCACCTGGATAAAGGCGCTCGGCATCGAAAGACAGTTCAGGCGCGACGTTTCGTTTCGCAGGAAATGGAATAGTGACAGCTGGATGGAATGTGTTCAAATTGTGGCTGAAGACCGTGACAAATGGACACAGCTGACTACTCAGGAACTCGGGGCTCGCGACCCGCGCGCATTTCGGGTCTTGCTCGCCACCCGCTAACCTCTCATTTTGAAGTGCTCGCCGCCCGCTGCCCCCTCGCCTCCGCTCGCCACCTGCTATTGGTACAGCTGGTCGCGAGCGCGAGTAGAAATGGTATAGCGGGTCGCGAGCTCTTTGCGAGCCAGTCGACTGCATTGTTTTCAAACATCACAGTTGGCGTCTCTTACATCGACTTCATTTTCTTTTACCCTCTACCCCTCTGCTTCGAATCGTCTTGTTTTTTTTATACCTCTGCTTTAATTGCTTTCGTTATTTAGAAGAACTGTAAAGTTTCAAAGCTATTTGAACTTCTGGAAAAACGCCGAAAATCTGAATTTGTACCATCTAGGCAACTAAATATGTTTTTTGTTCAGATGAAAATTGACTTCAACAAATTCCTCGATAGAATTTCACATTTCGGCCAGTATTCAGTATGCCCTGCTGATCATATAATATAAATTACCTACTGTTCAACGTGATAACTGTGGCCCGTTAGCCAGACCGTTTTTGCGACCTCTTCATTCGGTGAGGCAGCACATAAATGTTTAATGCCTTAGGTGTACCCACGAGTACCAGATAGGTGTTAATGACTCGCCCTAGGACAATCACGCCTCCATTATCAACATCCTCACGTCGACGTGTCACTCGATACGCCTCAGATCATATGTGATGACTTCTCCGTCAAATGTTTTTTGAAAATTTCTGTCAACCCCAGCTACTCTACGTGAGTAGTCCCGTGAGTCCGTGGTGACCCTATCCCTATTTTCGCTATTCAGATATTTTCCATTTAGATATTTGCAATTGACACTAATTCTCCAAAAATTGAATAAAAACTTTTAGAACACTTCAAATTAAATCTTTTTTTAATGAGGAAAAATCAAAAAAAGTTCATTGCTTATTCCTGATTTTCGAATAACTCGTGAGCTAAAAAATGTTGAATGTATTTGATGAAAATCAATAAATGTAAATTTATCAGAATGGACGGGCGAGTACTTGAATTTTTGAACGGTCTTCAAATTATGTGTGGAACATCATAATTAATTTTGTTTCGCTCACTGAATAATTTTTTCCAGGTGAAAAATCGTGGTTATGGAGGTGAGATGCTATTTTTAATTGTTTGCGTTTCTCTTCCTCGGGCTTATATTAGAGGACAAGAAGCAGCTGATTTAGAAGTTTTGCTTGGAGCTCTAAATTTTTTAGAGATGCTGATTAATAGAGTTCGTAGAAGAACTGCGTATTTGGAGCGTCTGAGGAATGGACGAAGGAAATGAAAGTCAGCCCTCGACTAATTCGTGAGTCATTTTTAAAAAGGCCAATTTTCACGTTTTTCTACACAGGGCTTGTTTTCAATGCACCACGATGTTTTAGAAAACCATAATCCGTAGATTTCTGTAGATAATTTTTCAATAAAAAAAATTGCAAAATGCCTCAGAGATTTCCATATTCCTTGAGAGGGCATATTCATATTTGCGAAAGGAAAAGGGGTATCCTAGGGGAAATTTAGGACGTCCAGAAAAACTGTTTCGAAGTTCGCCCTATTTTGGGGTGCTGATTACATATTTCAGGTCCATTTGTCATTTTGTTTCGAAAGAGAATTTTTCTGAACGGCTAAAATGTCCATGTCGGTTCCCTTAACTTATCGCTAGCACCAAAAAGGCATTGTTTACGAATTCACTCAGGTAATTAGGAAATTTCGTGCACGGATTCTTAATGTACAGGCCATAAAACGGCCAATGTCTCACCGTCGACTGCGTACCACGCGCTGCGCGACCGCACGTGCGTCGGAAGCAGACGAGTTTGGCCGCCGCGCGATAGTTTCGGCCGCCGCGCGTGCGCCGAAACGTCGCGCGGCGGCCAAAACTCGTCGCGCGGCGGCCAAGACCCGTCTGCTTCCGACGCGCGTGCGGTCGCGCAGCGCGTGGTACGCAGTCGACGGTGAGACATTGGCCGTTTTATGGCCTGTACTGTCCCATACCTACAACAGCGAAAACGTTGACCTCCAAATCATCGTGGCGCGGGTGAAACAGTCCCTAGAATTTTATTTTTTCAATTACGTCGCTAAACCAGTAATACAGTATCATTTCAGGAGAGATATTCGCAGCCAATAAATTTCACGAGGATCGTACAATTTCCAATGGATACCAATTAACGTAAATGCGCTGCTATTACTTATTTGTACAACTTAATTCCACAAAAATCAATTTTTTTCAGCGACATGGCACACCGAAGAGCAGTCAATGTGAAGGAGTAGAGGAGCTAATGTCGCGTATATTGGCAGAGCCGTGAGGCAATGATGCTAGTGGATTCTGCAAATATTTTTTTCATTTCTTGTATAATAAATTGCCACGTTGCGAATTGCTTCCCATAAAATAGTTCATTACAGTGATGTTATTTACAAAAAAAATTACAACTTAATGCGATAATCATATTGGGATAAGTAGAATTGGAATATTTATATATTGATAATTAAAACAAGGTCGGAAAATACTTGGTTTTATCCTAGGCGAGGGGCACTCAGGCCTCGAGCGAAAATGAACCAAGGATTATTCAATTTTTTTTAGTTTCCATAATAACTGATTGATACTGATATCAGGTAAATCCCTTTGCCTCCTTTTTATAGATTAATCTCGAGTGCCTCCTGTCTGGGATAGAGCCAAATGCTTATTGTACATGGGATCGTGCTTCAGTTACTACATGCCATGATATATATTAATATATTTGTGACCAATGAGACTGATGTGAATTCGGCATGTGAAACCATGATTTTGAACATTGTATTGATTGAACGCCCGCCAGTGACATTAAATGCTGAGTGAATTTATTTCGATTGCCGGAATATAATATAACAATAAATACATTTTAACCAATTGTAGATCATAAATCTATTACTGAAAGATAAGGGATAGAGGTGGGGGCATAGATTCGATGGAGTATGAGAATTTAATGGTCGGGGTGTGAGCTAGTGTTAAGTTATCACGCAACAGTGCGCGTCACCCGCTACCATTCTGTCAGCGACCAGGAGAAGGCGAGCGGGTGAGTGTGATGTGGCGAGCGCGCCGCCGAATTAGCGGTGGCGAGCGGCGAGCCCCTGCCGTCGAGTGCTCGCCACCCGCTATAATTTCGCTCGCTGCCCGCGAAAAGGGTTGCTCGCCACCGGACTTTCGCTTCGCGGGTGGCGAGCTCCAACCTTCTGAGTACTAGGACGATACAACTCGGTGAAGATGCGGACTGGCCGCGTCAGGCGGAAGTCAGCCGATTAAATCAAGTAAGTCAAGTGGCAGGGTGGGCGTACAATTTTGACAACACGACATTTTGTTTGAAAAAGTATAGAAATGAAACCGTTCAAATAATAGTGCTTTTAGGATTGTTTCGGCATGGTTCGCACGATGTTGCAGGCTTAAGGGCGTAGAACTTTCAAATAATCAGAAAAACTGCGAAATTGGGGGTAGGCGTGAAGTTATGAGCGCTCACTGCAAAGGTGAACGTTAAAATTAAGGCAGGTGAACTTCAGGGCAAGAAAGTTGTTCAGTACGCAATCCTGGACGCCGCTACTGGCGCAAACAGGGTTCGGCGTGAGGTGTGATGTATCAGAGGGGGTCGGATACGTCGACGTCCGGTGGGGGGTCGGACCTTCGACGAATCAAGAAGCAAGAAGGCCTTCTATCAGGGGTGGAGAGGGTGTCGAAAGCCATACCATTGATATATGATCTTCTTCTTCTTCTGCAGCCTCGAAGTGGTTTTTGTCATAGGTTGAGGAACTGGGCGGCCTTGACAGGATTCGTCCAAAGGTCCATTGTGATTAAGGAGGTAGGTCTCTTCGGGCACATGAACAAGTGCGCCGTGTCGTGTCCGGGAGCACCACAGTCCGTGCATGCGTCTGGTCGGCTGCTGTCGATCTTGTTGACGTAAGACATGAGCAGTATAGAGTGACCACAGCGCAGCGAGGCAAGAGCACATCTGGCTCGTCTGCCGAGTTGACTCGGACTCGCAAACCCGAGGCGGCACTGCTCCTAAGATAGGGTTCACAGCCGCCTTCGTTAGACATCCTCGAACAAACTGGGTGTGCTCCTCACGCATAAGACGAAGCCTTTCAATGTTGGAGTCGGCCCATCTCTGTGCATTAACTTTACGAGGAGCATCGGCGAACGGCGTCCTAATCGACCTCTCTCTCTTATGGGCTTCATGCGATTCTCTTTTGTTGGATGATTCGGCTGTCTCAGAACATTAATATACATCTGCTGTGCCTGGAGTTCACAATGCTCCTTGACCGGCAATATGCAGGCCTCCGAGTGAAGATGTTCTATTGGGGAGCTCCTTGCACAACCGGTAGCAATTCTAAGCGCAGCATTCTGTACACGCTGCAGCTTATTCCAGGAGCTGTCAGACACCAGGTGCAGCCACACTGGTCCGCATATTCCAGAGCCGGCTGAAGTAACGCTCTGTAGGTTCTCAATATTGTCTCTCGGCTGCTTCCCCATGATGTTCCTCCGAGAGCTCTCAAGATATTAAGCCTAGCCTTGACGACTGTTTGTTTCTGTTCCGCGTTTTTGTGGAACTTCAGTGACGGATCTCAAGAATAAGGCCAAGCAGCTTGGGGAATTTGGCTGCTGGTAACAGGTCACCATCCCATTTGACATCTGGATGGGCACTGTGTTCCTTGGTGTTTGTTGTGAACACTGAAACAGAGGATTTTGCAGCAGAGACTGTGAGGCATCATTTTATCGAGAAAGAGCTTCAACTCGACGAGATAGGCGCTTATCTTGTTAGCGGCTATCTGCAGGTCACGATCCTGGCACATGATGGTGATGTCGTCGGCATACATAACAATCTTTTACATCATTGGGAGGCACGGGAATGTCCTCAAGATACAGGCTAAATAGGGCAGGGGACAACACTCCGCCTTGTGGAACACCGTCTGCTATTGGAATGTTATCGGATACGTGATTCTGAAACAGAACCTTAGCCCGGCGGCCTTTCGTGAAAGCTGCAATCCATCGCTTCTGCCATGATGGTAGCGACGACTTGAGCAGTTTCTCGGACAGCAGTCCCAAGTTAACAGAGTCAAACGCTTTGCTCAGGTCGAGGGCGACGGCCACCGTTCTCAGGGGCTTTCTCATGTTGAACCCTTCGACCGCAAAGCTCACGATCTCCAATAGAGCAGTAGTAGTAGAGTGAAGTTTCCTGAACCCGTCTGATGCTGCTGTCGCTCATTTTGATCAGCCAGGTCCGTCAAGATCAACTTTTCAGCTAATTTAGCGACGGGCGATAACAGGCTTATTGGTACAAAGCCTTTCGCCGTGCTTTGGGACTTGCCTGGCTTTGGCAACGGTATCACATTGGCTGTCTTCCAAGCTTGGGGTAGAGTGCAGGTCCGGAAAGAAGTGTTAATGATATCTGCAAGCATCGGTAGAAGTTCCGTGGGAAGCTTCTTCAGGATGGCTGGGGAGATACCGTCAGGTCCCATAGCCTTCGAATTCCGCATTTCTTTGATAGCCTTCTCTACTTGTGTGAGAGTAAAGGCCTCAGAAGCGTTCATCAGCGGCAACCGGCTCAGCTCTCTAACCGTGACTCTGTTTTGAACGCCCCGGTTGGTGCGTGTGATGAAGAAGTTCTTGCCGAGTGCGTAAGCAGCCGCTTTCCCTGATTTGGAAGATGTTCTCCTCCCCAACTCAATAGCGGAGCTCATCGGGGAGCGGACTTTCCGGAAATTTTCCTCAAGCATTTCCACGTCGTAGTTCCGTCCGCCTTGAAATTCAGCTTTTCAGTGAACTTCTCCCAGCATTCCTTCTTGTTCTTATCCAGATCCTGCTTGATATCATTATCCAGCACAGCGATCTCCGGGTCTGGATGGTCTGCGGCTCTCTTCTCATCTCTGATTCTTATCTTCTGCAGTATTTTCCTGCTGACCTTTGTAAAAAAGGTCTTGACACGGCCCTCAGGAATTGCTGCTTTCATGGCCTTGCGGATGGCACTTGTTATATGGCCCTCTTTCTGATGAACATCACCATTCCATGGGTAGTCGACCGCATGGCGGAGTCCAGCATCTCTGAACAGGGCCCAGTCTGCTAGGCCTAAATTAAGATAAGTACGATGACGAAAACCAGAGTAAGGGGCAAGAGAATCAGAGAGATCAATATAGACAAAGACGGGAATGTGATCACTGGAGAGAGCTGTGGATGTGGACCACGTGCAAGCATTAGAAAGATTGGATGACACAAAGAGAGATATCTGGGCTAGAAGGTCGGCCGTTGGCAGGGAGACGAGAGTGGGCTGGTCATCATTGAGGATAACCAGGTCACACTCCTCAGCCCACTCTTCGACATCTTCCTCTGGCGTCAGAATCAAGAGCGGAACAGAACGTGTGAGCATTGAAGTCACCAGCAAAGACAGCTGAAGGGGGAGAGTGAGCAGTCGTACAACTGCTTAAGGAGGGAATAGGATTATACGAGGAGGGGACAAGATGATATAGGGAGGAATATAGATGTTAAATAGAGATAAAGGGGTTTTGAGGGGGGAGGTGGACAGGAATGTGCTCGAGAGTACCGTCCTTAGGAGGATTAGGGATATTATGAGAAAGGATGGGAGATTGCACGAAAGTAGACACTCCGCCCCCAAGAGCAGGGCTTGGCATGGTAGAGGCGGTGTATCCCGGAATGTTAGGCTGGGGGTAAGTGGTAGAAGGAGAGAGCTTGGTTTCTTGAACCATGATAACATCCGGGTGATGAGAACGTGCGAATAGAGAGAGTTCAGATAACTTGTTGCGAAGGCCGTTGAGATTAATGTGAACAATGGAGAGGGGGTGGTTGGTAATTGAGGAATCAGAGTTGCTGGGGGCAGAGCATGGAACACAACGAAAGGATGAGTCATAATGCCTCACAGAACTGAGGACCGAACAGGAGAAGTGCATACACTTTTGGCATCCGAAGCACTGGACGCTGGTATGTCTCCAGTTAACATCCTTGCCGCACGTGGCGCATAGGTACTTCTGCGCTTGACCAGGATTCCTCTCGACGCCGCCCCTTCGCAGCAAAATCCTGAGGAGTGATGCCGCCGACCAGGACCTCTCCCATGACAAAACCCTCTTCTCAGGAGGGGTTGACGTCGGTTTGCACGGAGGCGATCTTCTTTCCTCCACACTGCCACGGCACGAACGTACGACATCTCGGCAGCTGATATATGATATAACGGTAATCTCAGACGGCAAAATGTGATCACAGTAAGAGGTCAAAATAATAGTGGAGATGAGAGAGCAAAATGAGACAAAGCAAAAAAGAAACTGAATAGTGAGAAACAACTGCGAAAAAAAATGAGGCAGGATATGAAACCGGGATGTAAAAGTAAGGCAGAAACTCACAAGAAGAAGTGACAATTAGCTGGTGCAGAAAGCATGCAAGAGAATAGACGACAGTAGCATGGCCATCGTTAGGGGCCAATTAGAGTCCCGCCGCTGGAAGGCGCGGCAGCATGCAATGAAGGAGAATCGATCGTGCGGCGCAAATGATCGATACTCCTCTATTGCATGCTGCCGCGCCTCCCAGCGGCGGGACTCTAATTGGCCCCTTAATGGCTCTGACATGGAGGAGTCTTGGCCAGGTAAAGTGTGTCACCAAAATGCTCCTGGATATGTCAGCAGCAGCGGTGTTGCGTGATCGCTGTCATCGAGGTTATTACAAGCGGACTACCATGTCAACGAAATGACACAGATGTTCTGGAATTTCGTAATCCAAGATGCATTTTTAGGCGATTTAGAATTCACAGGCTCGATCCCGCTAAGGGTCGAAAATTTCGCAATTCTGGGAAACGATGGATAGTCGACTGTTTGAGAAGAGAATTGTTCACTGCTGTATCTCTTGCAATTTAATCCACGAAATTGACTCGTTAAGCAATTTCCAAGAATCGAAATCGGCTGAAGCATAAGATTTTTTACGCCCTGAGGGCCCATAGGTTCAGTTTCGAGCATGAAAACCACATTTAGTAAATGACTGTCAGGATGTGAAAACGCATCCAAAATTTCATGGACGCAGCTTTAAGCCGAACACCGCAACATAGGTTGGGGTCCATGAAAAAACCGATTGCTGTGAAATATTCACAAGTGTCTATTGAAATTCAAATTAGGGAGTTCCGCGTTGCTGTGTGCGGGAAACCTAGTCACGGACCCAAGCTATCGATTTAGTTTTGGTAGGTTCAGAACGGTCTTTGAAATCCCATTTTTAGGTGTGATACAATCGATTGTATCACACCTGAAAGTGGGTTTTCAAAGATCGTTTTAAACTGGTCGAAAGAACTAAATCGATTACTTGGGTCCGTGACTAAGTTTTTCGCACGTTTTAGCAACCCGAAACTCCCTCAGTTGAATTTCGATAAATGTAAATATTTCATAGCAATCGATTTTTTCATGGACTTCTATGTAGCGCTGTTCGGCCTAAAGCCGCACCCATCAAATTTTGGTTGCGTTTTCACATCCGGACAGCCAACTACTGAATGTGGTTTTCATGCTCGAAGCTGCACCTATGTGCCATCAGGGCATAAAAACAGGCTCCGCCCACTTTATGTAGCGCTATCACACCTCGCGCCGTAGCCTGGGCGCAAAGCTCGCCTCCAGGATCCAACGCGTGGACGGACGAACTCGATATCGTGTACGCCCGAATACCCGCACTCACCCGATTCGGTCCGGAGCATGTCAACGTGAAACTGCAGTTTATAGTGCGCGTTGTGGCTCTAACGTCAGCCATTCTTCACCGACTCGTAGTTCCTTCGCACCTTTGGTCAAGCGAATTCCACTGACGGAGAAAATAGGCCACCGACACAGAGCCCGTGCAACCGTAAAATGTAGCAAATCCGACTTTGATCCCTCTGACGGCCCTTCCCAGAAACAGGCACACTAGAAGGAAACGTTTTTCGTTATTAATCCACAGAAGCACATGCCTCCCTAATTTCCTCATCTTCTAATGTTGTATTCTCAAACAACATTTTCCTCGCTCGTTGCTCCACCGCATCTGTACTCAGACGCGTTTTCCACACCAAACTGATGTTGTAGCAGAGGAATAGTGGAGCGCTCCCTCAAAAATCGTAGCCATCACTAATATCTCGTTGAAATATTCCGAGAACTCCGTGGGTAACTAGTGAGGTATGACCTAACAAATGAGCTGTTGGAGAAGTAAGGCTTGGCAGTCCTTACTCCTTATAGAGCTCACTTGCTGAGGTCACATCTCTCACAGGTTAGCTCCGATTTCTGGTATTTACAGTTCAAACGATTTCACCGACTTTTTGCGGAAGCGTATTACGGAAACCGGCCCTACGGGGAACGACTAGAAAATCGCGAAAACCCCGCTTATTTTCGTTTTGTTTAATGTGTGGAAAAAGTATGCACACAAGTATACTCCGAATAACAAGAAATTTCTATCCTATCCTTTTAGAACCCGTTATGCGAGTGAGGGATGATAGCTTCGGCGAAGTTTCACCGAGCAGCTGGGGAGAGCAACGCTGGTGCTTCCAGCAGTGCAAAGTGATAAGGCGCTCCCGGGAAGAGACAACGCAGGTTCAATCCCGCCCGGAGCCAAGCGTTTTGCGATCAACTCAGCTCCTTGTAACAATATACTTCGAAAACTTACCCTATTTTCTCGGCATCGTAAATGTTCAGGCGTGGCAAACACAAAAGTGGATGGTCATCGTGCCAGCGAGCTGAGTGACACATTTGCTGTAAAATATTTATCCGCAACACCGTTGACAGCCATCCATGCAGCTGACACACGTCACGCATCGCCTGAAAACCTCATTTATGGAAAGGAAATTGGAGAGATTACCTAGAATTGAATATACGAATTCAATGAATTTTGAACGAGACCTGAAGGATGCGCACACACTGATCGAGTACACTTTGAGATCCGTCCGGTAGTCCCGTTGGAATGTCGGTACGAGAAAAATGTGCCTGAAACATCGGCTGATCCACCAAGAGCAAAATCGGGCGAGATATGCTTTGTAGTCGTTAAAACCGCTTTTGGGGACACTGGCTACACGATTCGGCATTGCTGAACTCCCCAGGCTTCTCTACTCATGATCAGCCGAGAAAATACGTTGAAATCCGAACTGCGCTACACTTGAAAGAATGAATTTTTCTCCATACCTGGAACAAAAGATGCGTCTTAGTATGGGAAGAATCCATCACGCTGGTCGAAAACCTTATTCGCAATTTGCGCTGCAGATCCCTATAAAGAATTAAGGATGAATGCAACAAAACCCACAGCGAATACAGAATTACTACTGACAGAAGCGGAAACCTACGTATTTATGAGGTCCTCGTTATGACGAACAGGATCTCACTATACTCAGGCACGTGCTGGAAAATATATTCCAGATAGTCTAAAAATAAAATAATACGAATGGTACTTACAGATAAGGTCTTGAGCAGGTCTTCGATAGAGTCATCAGGGCTTAGCTGCCCTAAGAGGAACTTCATTGTTTCATGACGAAGATAGTAAATACTTGCGATTCGGCCATACGGTGAACAACGCAAACTTCCCGTCTCCTAACCATAGAAAGAGGTTATAACAAACTCAGGAAAACTCAGCACAGTTGACCAAAACGTAGAAATATTACCTTCTCAACAATAAGACACTTGGAATCCACCAAATCAGCAACGCATCCATCAACTACCCCAACCAGGAACTTAATCAGCGATTCCTCCGATAAATCCTCGAGACCATAGTAACTGTTAGAAAAACTTTGAAACACTGGACATATTAAATTCCTACCCACTAAGATTCTACAAAAAAAGCAACTCATCCGACAATATAGAATTTTATTAGCTTACTTTGGATTAGCGAACAATCGCCTATACAGATACGTGCCAGCGATGTACTCCATGATGCCCTGTCTACTCGTAATAGTCCCAGCGTTAATCTCAGCATTCGCATGGTTGGCGAGAACGGGAAGAAGGCTAAAACCAAGGACAGAAGACTCTAATCATTCGATAAACACGACACATCGCACTTCCTATAATTGATACTTCCAGAGTATTTGAAACTCTGCCTCTTAGCGAACCCTCTTTTCTGAGAACGTTGAAGAAGAGAGTTCTAGAAGGCTCCAGTTACAGGAAATTCTGTAGGTAGAGAGAGGCCAGCCCCACATACTGTTATTGAATGTTCACCTCGACTCGACCGGAAAAGGCTCATATAAGAACCGTTTGTAGAATGTTTTCTTCACGTCTTGTACGTAAATAACTGCTACTGCACTCGAGTCGAATTGGGGCCTGCCAGCACGTCCCATCATTTGCAGTACATCTGGAAACGATCCTCAACGCCCAATCTTTTGCAAGGTTCCGATTGAATGGACGTACCTGTGACGGGGTAATCCACATATTTACACGTTTTTCCATCATAATACTCTGTACCCTTGACGATTACCAGGTGCGCCGGCATGTTGATACCCCAAGCCAATGTAGCGGTAGCAATCAGAACTTGAATCTTTTTCTCCAGGAAAAGCTGGAAATGAGGAGAATTCGGAACTATGTAATCCAAAGACATTGCTGAGTATGTCTCGTCTAGTGTTCCACAACAATGTCGCCCATATGGCCAATCCTGCGGCCATAGGGGGCAACGATTGTCATTCATCGATGAATGCGACTGACACCGCCCACCGCCATGGCCGCGCACCCAGAGAAACAGAAGCAGGGTAAGGCATGACGCTGTGATCGGTCTGCAAAAAGGTGCGGGCCCTACCATCACCTTGGAAATTAGCGCCCCCCCCCCTTCCTCCACCTTGAAAATTTGCGCAGGTGGATCGTAAGGGTGATCTTCAGACCTATGAAAAATTCAGTGAAATTTGATTATATTCCTGACGGATTACTATTATTTCTACACATCGAGCTAATTTTGAATGTGTTTTCGAAACCTAATTTTATTCTCGTTACTTTTTGCAAATTGTTGTACAACTGAATAGCAACTATTTTTTTCATAAAGGTTCTGACCAACGAGGTGAGAGTTTTCAAGGTGCTTTATTCAACAGCTTGACATCACTACCTGACGACCAAAAAATGGATCCGTAGGCAGTCTTGAAGAATTTCTGGCCAACAAGGTGAGAGTTTTCCAAGGTGTTTGAGGACAAAGCAGTGAAGCTACCCTCAAACTTGTACTGCCGTCATTGCGTCAAAAACGAGCGTCATTCCTTGTGTTTTTGCATTAGGTGTTTTCCGCTCAATGTTCGCATTATGCTCAACAGCAACATGGAAGGGGGAGAGACGGGCGGCTGTGGTAGCCGGACTATCGCAATACACCTGGACCGAATTCAGATATGTCACAAAGATGCCTGCTAGCATCTCCATGACATATATGAACTCGCCCGGGCTGTATTGCCGCGAGATCGTCCAGGAGAGCTGGGTCTGTGAAGCTCCGAGAGAGGAAGTAGGTTAACAAATGATCAGCGTGTGCGTGTCAGATAAGACATCAGCCTGCTGGCCGTTAGACGGTTTCCGTTTCTTATTCAACAGCTTGACATCACTGCCATGATCAAAAAAAGATCCGTAGGCAGTCTTGTAGAATTTAGGGCAGAACTAAGCTCAATAGCTCATTCTGTGAACGAAAAGCCTAGCAAGGGAAGTGCCACTGGACGATCTAGCTGTCTGTAATGAAGTATATAACCACTGATAAACTTGCAATGTTATCAAATCCAAGTTTCTGGCTACGAAATCATCCACTCAAACGAGCTACGGAGGATTTTCTTAGGCGGGTCAGGTCAATAGTTGATAACCGAAATACTTCGCATAATCTCAAAATGGCATTTTCGTGCTTTAATAGGAACTGGATGACCTACTTATACTGAGTAAGTTTTACCTAACACTCGATTTAGATGGCATGTTAATGCCAATTTCCGTGCGATTAGGAGTTTGCCCCACGAGAAGTTCCTCAAACTTTCAAAATTCTTCGATTATCCGGAATATCCCAATCATTTTGCGGAAACTTCAATTTTTGAGAACCTAATGCTTCTGAGTTGGTAGCAAGCTAGCATCGTGTCAATGCTACAATACTGCTCAATTGATAGACTTTGAACACCAAGCTGGAATTCATAAAAAAATCTTGTTTCAGTAATTATCCGAACTTTTTTCGGATAACATGTACAGTCAAGTCACTACTTACTAGGGATCAGGCAACATTTACGGCGTTCAGAGAAAACGCAAGCTCAAATTCTCAAAATCCGTTCAGAATTTTTTCTGCGGGTTATTCGAGGTCCTGAACACAGATTTCGCATCCATTCGTCGATTTTCAGAAAACTTATATACTACTGTTTCACAACCTTCCAACGAAGATAAACATTCGCAGCAAATTACGACTTTTGATGAATTCCAAAACTCTACGACGGATTTGCCTGAAATCTCTATATGGAAACTGTTTTGGGAGGTCAATACGAATCTGAGACTCGTTTGATGATTTTCAATTGATTACGGCAGGATACTTCTAGTACACGGTATTTTGAAAAAAGTCTCAGATGTAGCTGAGAACATTTTTCTGAGGGTCTACCGGGATGCTGAACACGAATTTGAGGTCCACTTGAAGGCAGCTTACACGCCCGTAAACTTATTTGGGACAACTACGCAAATAGAATCGTATGCCTGAGAACACAACGCCTGCGCATTTTGAAGTGTTAAAAACGACCCACAATGCCGCTACACGAAAAAGAAGTTGGCCCCGCTCCTGTATTTGCCCACCCCTCAAATTTGCGTCCTCCTCAAAACAAGCAAGCTGGGCCGTTTCCACCGTCGTCCAAGTACGTGCTTTAAGCATTGTACTTACTGTACCACCCACAAACGTTGCTGATGGTGGAAGTGGCCCAGCACCCCTGTTGGAGGACGCAAATACAGGAGGCGGGACAAGTTTCTTACCCGTGTAGCGGCATTGTGGGTCGTTTTTGACGCTTCAAAATGCGTAGGCGTTGTGTCCTGAGCCATAAGATTCTATTTCCGTAGTTATCTCAAACACGTTTACAAGCGTGTATGCTGCCTTAAAGGCAGTGTTTACGATAAATTTCACTTCCGATATCTCCACGGTTTACGAAATGTCTGGTGCCCTATATAGCAATGCATGCTTAAAAAGGACACGAAAGACGCGCACTGAGCCAAAAATAAATAACGCTTTGAGCTCCCTTGTTTACGTTCATTTTTGAGCGTGGAGGAATTGACCGCTAGAAGTATGATACCTATCAGTGCAATGAAGCGATCAGCTCACTTATCAGCACTTCCTTGACTTGATCGTTCCTGTAATCTGAGTCTTCATTTGTTCCTTTCGAGGGCGTGTCTGGGGCACCAAAACGCTTGTTTGCAGCCGTTATTTTGCCGCTCCTGGCTCGTTTTCGACCGTTCCTTCAACACTGTGAGCCTAGGGTCCTTCTCGCCTATCAATTCACTGTGGAAAGTAAACGAGGATGATCATCGTGAACGCTGCCTTTAAATGAGTTTCAGATTACTAAGGCAGGTTACGCCAGCTGAACAGCATAATATCTACCGTAACCTACAGTAAGCTCAAAATACCGAGAAACGAACCTCAGATTCGTGCTTAGGATCCCGAATGTCCCCAGGAAAGTCTTCGGTCAAATCTGAATTTTTCTGAGCACCCAGCGCGTCAGAAGGCTATTTTCACCTGTTGGTAATCTCCCACAACAGCTGACGGTTTCAGACTTGATACATTCTACGAACGATTGTGGGACATCATCTAACGGAGTCCTCCGACAAGATTGTTGTCGAAGACCCTGGACAAAAGCTGGAAAAGCTACCGAAGAGAGATGCCGAATCAAAAAGCTCGAGATAGGCGATCGAAATGGTAACTTTCAGACGATTCTCGGCGCCAAGCCCAGAGATCGCTCGGACAGCAACATCAACATGTAAAGGAACGGCAGTAACATAGCCGCTCGGATAGGATCACCCAACGGCATCAATAATGCAGGCAACAACCAGAAAATAGTCGAGAGGAAGTGATGCTCTATTCCCATCTCCGTGGTTCAGCAATTTAATTATTGCAAATTGGGCTCATATAAACAACAATTGATAGTTTTTATCTTTGTGAAGAAATCTGCAATAAAAAATGAAATTCTCTCACTATTCGCCAGACAGTCTAAGATATATGGGAAGTTTAACATGAAAAAAGCTGTAACTACCTGCTCCACTAACGCTCTCTCATGAGACGACAGACCGGCATGATGCATCCCTATACCAAACGGTAGCGTAAGCTTGAGATTTTCGTCCTTCACATGTTGCAGCAGCACCTCGAGCTGAAACAAAGGAGAGTCAGTTCGAAGAGAATCCTTCACATTTTTAGCATTTATATGAGCATTAGCAGTACACACCATACAACTGTTGTGCAAACGTGCTCGTTTCCGAATAATAGTAGCATTCATTGGTAGATTAAAGCGATAAGTACTTTGTGTGTTCACCTTGGTTCGAAATCACCAGGGTGATGCGATATGGCATCAACACGACCAAGACCTATACAATGCGCGACAAAACTTCATGCCCACCCTAAATTTTGGGGCTATCGGCATATCTCGAGTGTTTCTCGTTCTGAAACTTGCACCATCGTTCTCAGCATGTAGGAAACCTCCATATAACTTTCAAGTTGAACTGGTTGAATTTTTCTTTGACTATTTTAGAAGAGAATGCGAAGCGTCAAAACTTTATGGCCGCCCTGGTAATGTAACCTGTCACAACTGAATTCAAAACTTGATAGCTGTTTGGTAAATTGTGGGTCAAACTTGGTAGTAAACAGCGTCTTCACGAACTTTTCCTGTCATGAGAAGTGAGCCTCCTCACTTAGCTTCCAATACATCGCAGAGTTTCGCCACTTTGCCGCGATTTTTCCCAGTCGCTTGCACAGCCTAGATGTGAAGAGCGTGTAAAATCTCATAACTATTCCGAATCATCTCGATGACTCGCATACGATGACGATATGTTGATTTAAATATGTCCTAGGCCCAATACCCACTTTGAAAGGGTAAAGCCCTTGCAAGCACGCACAAGGCAGGGTAGGCATAAAGTTTCGACGTGGTGTATCTCCTTCTGAAATGATGAAAAAGATAGGCTAAATGTTCAAGTTGGCTAGAACCAAAAGTACTGTCCTTATTGAAGCGAAAATTTATCTTCGATGCGACCACATATTTTCCATAGCGCTTAAAAATTCGAATACCTCTGTCATATCAATATGAAGCCACTGTCGAGGATCACTTTCTGCCACTAGATGACTTATAAACGCCATTGCGGTAATGCGAGTTTGTCTTCTCGAAGCAACAAATACTAACACTGGTTTCAGTGGAGAGTACGAGATGATGGCTGAAAAGGAAGGATCATGATGGAATGGATGACGCATTTGAGGATAACACAATCTACGGCACCTTTGAAAGCCGGCTTGTTCATCAACGCCATCCTGGGGCAGTAGTGTTGGCCAGGAAATCCTTGGATGTGAACGTCAATTGGCACCGGCCGCACTGATGGTCGGAAATTGAAAAGCCCATCCTGGAGCGAAAGCAAGCCACTATTGGGAAAACCATTTGAGAAAAAAATGATGTGACATCGTTACTAAAACAGCCCACATCTCTGATTCCCAGCCATTCAGCGACATCTCCAGCATTCGCGAGTGCAGTGGAAAGGCCAAGCAGGCGAGCGGGAGATTCGCGCACACAAGATCTTCTAGTCAGAAGTTTCAGCCTAAACCAATGAAACAACTGAACTACAAGAACATGGAAGACTGTTTCAAAAGTAGGCATTTCAAGGGGGAAAGACGAACCTGGTAATAATCGCCTCCAACACAGCTCCACGATCAACACCCAGAAGATGAATTTCATCGATAATAATTAGGTTCACCTGCCTCACGTACTCCCCGCGTTGCCCAACTTCTATAAAATTCTAGACTATTTTAAAATTGATCTGGGAGCAAGATGTTCAGAAAGTATTTCATTCGTTTTCTACAAACTATTGGGCACTAGTTCTGCATTAACTGATGCAGTCAAAATAGAATGTACCATCGTCACTTTACGAGTAAAACAATTAAGCATAACTTCACCAGCAGGAATCCTAACTCTGACCTAGTTATTCCATCCCATTTCTCAGGTGTAGTTATCATAATGGGAGCGGCATTGAGAGTGCTGACATCCGGAGTGAAGTCACCGGACACCTCAACAACCCTGTAAGTTGTAATGGATGATACACAAGGACTTGAAAATGGTGAAACAAGAAATCTAACTTGTATCCCATCTTCTTCTCGAATTTCTCCCTCCAATCGCATACGCGTTCTCTCACTAATGCCTTCAACGGAGCAATGTAGACGCACTGAAAGCTCTGCTTAGAGAACGCTTGCTTCATAGGAAGGCGACAAAATACTAGACCCAACCTTTTTGCCGGGACTCCTTGTAGAAGTCGGAAAATGGCCAACTCAGCACAAAGAGTCTTTCCCGAACCGGTTGGGGCACCAATTAAAACATTTTCGTCCGATTGGTAAAGACAATGAAACACCTTAAAATCGCTGTATTTAAAAACCTAGTGAGGCCGATAAAGGGGGGTGGCCTTACCTGTGTTTGAATTGGATTGAAATAAGCAAAAATTATAGATACTTTCAAACTTTTCGTTCCGTAAAGTCTTCAACGGTAGAGGGTCAAGAGGTAGGAAGATCTGAAATAAACGATATTTCTCCACGCCTCGAGATTCTAGTCCCCGAATTTTTTATTGACGGCATTCTGTGAAGAACCTCTTATGAAGAAGCCCACCAAAATGATGGTTTGAATGATACACCGAGAAGCTAAATGACTACGAACAACAACACTTTACTCCATGCTTTCAATCCCTCAATTGACTATGTCACTCTTCTCAAAGCATAAAGGCCACTCGAGAAAATCATTCCGAAGCTTTTATTTTTTCTATTAATACAGCGCCAGAAAGAATTTAGGAATTTTTTTTTCTGAGATCTTTGTTGAAATTCCGTTTGTACCTAAGCTCTGGTACATCCCTTAGTGACCTGTTGATTTCGATTATCACCAGCAGCGGAGCGGTGTGTCCTCAGTGAAATATAATTAAAGAGTGCCCGAATGAGAATGGCGACCCACGCGGTCGGCGTGCTTGGCAGTCAGCCGTCGCATGTGTCGCTCCTCGGACGAGTGTTAGGCGTCGTTTATACTTCCGCCGCTGAGCGGCGCTTGGCGAAGTGCAATCACCAGCAGTATCGATCGTGCCGCGCCGCGCTGATCAATATTACAGAAATGCACTGTGCTGCGCAGCTCGGCGGCGGGAGTATAAACGACCCCTTAGATTTCAACGACGGCCGTCCCTCTCCCACTGATTGGTCGGCGCAGTGCTTGCTGCCAGCCGGTGCCGGCCTCCTGTTCGTTGTCGATGGCGGTGGGGACTTTTCGCATGCTCGTCCGAGAGCGGCGAACGCACGACGGCCGCCTGCCAAGCACGCGGGCCGCGTGGGCAGCCATTCTCATTCGGAAGCACCTTAGTGATAAGGAGGTTTCGACAGAAAAAGGCCACCGCTCCGCGCTGTGATAACCGAAAACACGAGTTCACTTGGAATGAAACAGAGTCTACCAACCAAAACAGTTATGTGAAAGTTCGTCTCACGAACTATCGAACGATGGTTTACACAACTAATTACTGAGGCACTTCGTAGATGTGTTTCTCCAGACCGCTGCTGTTTGTGCTTGTCCCCGCCAAGCCTTTCGGGTGAAACAGTAGGAGTATCGGAGAAAACCAGGCATTAAGGGCAACGTCCGAGTAAAACCACATTTGAGTTTTTCTTCTCAATCCAATCTTTTGACCTAGTGGAGATAGTTGGCAAAGCTTGAGACTTACCTCAGTGTTGTATTCATTCAACGCTCTAGCCTTGTGAAAAGTGCTCCGTGGTCTGAAGAGGCGTTTTCCGAAGTGGATCATCTAGCACGAGCAACAAAAGCGCCACGACAGGCCCCAACGGGATGTTGATCGAATCCACAGCGCAGGAGCAGTTCGGCTGCCACAGGTGACGCCAATCCAAAATTCTATATTCCTTGTTTTGAAAGATTCTCACATTCAAACGTGTGTGTTGAGAGCTTCTTGTTTTTTTTTCAGAATTTTTGACAACAGAAAGGCGAAAAGAATTATGCAACCTAATAAGGTTAAGGTATGAGACGCTCCCCGATTTTTGGCAGGGGTTGAAATCCCTGGGTGGGCAGAATTCTTACGTTGGTGCAAATGGTCTAGAAGCAACAACACCTTTAAACGATTTAGAAATTCTGAAGTGGGGAACAATTTGACTTCGCTCTTAATTTGGTGTGGGGGGATGAGTTGCCCGTCAACGGGCTGAACCGATTCAGACGTTCAAATCTCCGGCGTTTGTGTATTGCACAAGATACATAATGAAGGATGCGAAAAAGGAAGTTGGATGCTGCGGGATTTTTTGAACGAGTTTTTCTCTCCGAAACTTGAGTATTTGTGTGGCCTCTTTGCTAAATATCACAATTTAGTAAGCCTACCTGCGCAAAATAGTTGTAAAAAATTGAATACGATTTTTTGCGTGTACGCTGCCTTTAAAGGCACATTACACCCTCAGATTAGAATTTTGAGATTTTCATGCGTAATTGTGTAAAAGACCCTCCTGTATAACACGCGCCAAACGCCAGATTTCATTTCCTCCAAATAAGACCCGACCCCCTTTGCTCACCACCACGGCTCCCTATCAGACTTTCGAACTCGATAGCGGCTCGATGGATGGATAAATTCAAACAAGTCGTCGTTCTTTAGTCCATTACCGGACTGCCTCCTTATCCTGGCTTTCTCTCACACCCAACGATTGCGTATGAAGAGAAAATACAGGCCTGAGACAACTCGTCCACCAATTTTTCACCCTCAAAATCTAGACATCTTTGAAGAGCCATAACTCTGTTCAAAGGGGGTCTTGGACGATTTCTGAGATACCACCGTGAACAGCGTGTGACTCTCTCCAAGATAAGCACGAATTCTAAAATTGATTTTTTGGGGTGTCCTCTGCCCCGAAAGCACCGGAAGAGCGATGTCTCGGGATAAACGGCCGACATTTCCGGGTCATCGAATTCTGCCTTTATACAGCAGCGGTCTGGCGGAACACAACTACGAGGTCTGAGTACCAGCGTGTCGGAACTTTTCACGCCCTAGTATACTCGTTAGCATATGTCCTGACCAGGGCTGGGCACACGTCCCGGCTTGGCGAATCTGAATATGCACCCCCTTTAGCTCGGTAATTTTTAGGCACCCCCTTATGGGAAATCGAAATTGGCTGTTTTCCGAATAGTTGGACAGCCATGATCTTGACCTCCTGATTTTGATGAACGAGAATATAAAAGCACTGAATAGAGAATATTCCGGAAAATGGCAACAAAAAGGTAGTGTAATTTCTGAACTTCAAAACAACCCCATGAGGAAAATTTGTAAGTAAGACGGTAAGTTAAGACAAAAGATAAAACAATTCTCATTACAAAACACTTGAACAATCACACACAACAGAACTACTACTATTGCAATAATTAATGGTTTCTTTCGAATGTTTTTTTCATAAACCTATGAAGGATTAGCTAATCTGTGCTTGATTGTTCTGATGTGAAAATCAAAACTATTTTGTGTTGTGGAACAATGTTAGGATTGATGCGATGCGTAGGGAGTGGAAAACCCGAGTTTTGCCCTCCTAGAATGCAGCAATCGCTTAGAGACTCGGCTTGCCGTGCGATACGGTGTTTGTACGCAGCTACACAGCGCACACGGGAATGGACGCGCACACAATATTAATAAAAAATGTATTTTTATTACAGAACGGGGAGGAGAAAGGATTGAAACCGAAGGAAATGGAAGATGGTGAAGGTAGTCTATTCTGGATGTACCCATTTTAGAAATTTAATGTAAATAAACAAAGTTAGAGCGGGTGAAAATATTTAGCCGTGACAAGGTTCATTCAAACGAACCTTAGTTGGATCAAAACTAGCATTAAACTGAGAGCAAAGGGATATTGTTAGAAAGAGGAGAATCTGGCAAACATTTTACTTTGATTAGGACTGATTTTTAATGTCATTTAAGGACTTTAATCTCGTCCCGGTTTTACCCTGAAAACCGGGACAAAACCGGGACGAGGTTTAAGGTTCTTATATCACATCAAATATCAAATTTATTGATACCAAGGTGTTTGCCAGATTCTCCTCTTTCTTTCAATGGTCTTACTTTTTATGTTCAATGCTGTTTTTCATTCAACTAGGTTCATTTGAATGAACCTTGTCGAATCCAAAAACTCACCCCTGCTCCAACTTAGTTTATTTTACATTAGATTTCTATCATGGTTACATTGAAAGTATCGTACCTCTGCCTTCTTCCATTTACTCCAGTTTCAGCCCTTTTCTTCTCCTCTTCCCTGTTCTGTAATAAATTACATTTTAAATTAATATTGTGTGCGCGTCCACTCCAGTGTGCGCTGTGTTGCTGCGGACAAGCACCAGATCGCACGGCGAGCCGATATTCTCAAGGGTTTGCGGCACTCCAGATGGCTGCAACTCGGGTTTTTATAATTTCCCAAAAGCCCTATTCAGTGCAATTTGTGCTCTGCAGGGTACTGAAATAGCAGTTTTTACCTATGAGGAGAGACATAGGTACTTCTCAAGGAGGACACGATCATTAACTTCTCTCACAAGACCTTGCAAAGTCCTCAATTTTCACAATCGGATCTCTTCATAAGTCACATTCTCATGAGCTAAAATTAGTTGGCTAGTCGTGATACTAAATGTGCTACCTGTAATTTCAATCTGTACTAATACAGCAGTTCGCTGATTCTTTTTTGAATCGTGAACGATAAGCGCTTGGAGCGCCTTTCTCTTTTAATAACTGTTTGCCTCGAATCGGTTTACCACCCGTGTAGTAATAAATGAACGTCGCACCAGAGAAACATGACATCATACCAATCCTTACTTTGCTACTAGATAACGGAGTAGTGTTTATTTCTTTATCAAAGTAATGAAACAAATTATAGATAATACTTAATTCATAGACGCAACCTGCATATCTTATCCATAATTTGAATTCTGTTAGTGTTCTTTTTCGAAAAGCGGAGATGAAGAGTTGACAAATCAAAAGAAAAGCGTGTACTATTTTTTCCCTGAAATTCGGCAGAACAGGCACTTTGTTTTTATCTGGGTGTTCGGTTTAGGCACCCCCTTTGCTCCCTCTCCGCAGCGTCCAATATGCACCCCTCTAAGGTCAACTCGGGACGCGTGCCCAGCCCTAGTCCTGACCACGGAAATCGGTATAAATACTAGACAAATTCACCTGTATGAGCCTTGTAGGATTTTGGGCAGTATGCAGTTGTGCATAGAAAGTGCCTTACAACCGTGTCGTCAAGCAAGAAAATAATCGCTTGCAACACGAAGTTGGAAAACATTTGTAAGTTGATGATCACGAATGGGAATAGTGAATACCAAGTGCTGTGGTTCCTGCAACTTCACCTGAAAATCATACTTCTACTCCAGTCTCTATATTTCTCGAAGCACTTTACCTTCTTCTTGTTAATGGCTATTTGTTCTTGATGAACTATAAGATTCTCATCAATATTCTCCAGTGTGAGCCAAAGACTGCGCCCTGTCTTCCCTAGAAATCGATCATTCCAGAAAAAGGCGCGGAGTGATGGTGGCCGACACTTGCATTATTGTGCTTAAAAGACATTTCACAGACAGGATTTTCCAAAGAAAGCTCATCATCTTACTATGTGATGGGTTTGAGGACAGCCTCGACCTCCACTCTTGGAAGCATTACGAATTGTCTGATGAAGTTTATCTCCATCGCAGCTGAACATGAATCCTACAAAAATGTAGATTCCAGGTTAGTGTCACCGTCATAAATCAGTACAAATGGGTACACCAAACTGACAACAAGATGGAATGAGTCACCTAGTTCCTTAGCGGAGAGATCGAGCAGCTGAGACTCCGTGAGCTTCCGCCGTTCCACTTTTTCAATAAGATCCACCCGCAGAAAATCGCCAAGGGGTGCCTAAATTTGGAACAATGAAGACGATCTCCGAAGTACAGCAAACTATGAAGTATTAAAATGTCACCTCAAACTGCTTTGGTTCGGCCACACCCGTTTTTCGATACATTTTGACATAGTGAGAAAAGCATTTGCTGCCTGAGCCCATCCTTTGCGCAGAACAATTTCAAATATGGCTCGACACAACTGACCAGCGTTTTGTTGCACGTACAGGGCTTCAGAAGATAGCGAAAAACTGCGGATGAAAGTCCGTGAAATGAGACTCTGGAACCATCAAATCATATATATATATATATATATATATATATATATATATATATATATATATATATATATATATATATATATATATATATATATATATATATATATATATATATATATATATATATATATATATAAAGACTAAAATTCTATAACAATGTCACAGCTTTAAGAATGTCGTGACAATACCTCACCTGCAGCAAAACATTCACTTTTCCAGCCACACTTGCCAATCCACCACCACGTATGGGTAATACGCAACCTACAGCTAATTAATTCCTCAAGGTCTAATACATTCCCTCTTCGCGGATCTGAAAAGAGCAAAACTGTATGAAATTTCATTTTCGCCTCTTCAACTTCCCCTTATTACATCTGTCTTGGTGTGTCTTGTGTACTACTACAAACAAAGGAAAACCTGAACGTTTGGCATGGTTTAGCCCTCTAACCTCTTGGGTTGATTATTTCTTTATGCCTTTCCATTGTCAAAAAAATTCTATAAAACCAAGAAGCTTTCAATACACACGTTTGAACTCGAGGATCTCTCCCGAAATACAAGCTACAAAACGGAAAAATTCACATAGTTCCTACGCTTGCTGGTGCGTAGCGGAGGGCAGACGGAGAGCTGCAGCATCGTGAGCGTCGCTCGCGCATCGAATGATGAGAAATACGACGTTTTATAGAGGGTACAAAATTTTGGATTTCCCCGAGCGCTTCTGCTCCTCGTACTATATGGTCGACCGTGAAAACGCCCTTTTAGACCACGAAGCAGTTTTCAAGCGGGCAGTCTAACTACTGTGAATTCACAGCATTAACGTCCCAAGCTTTGCTAACTATCTCCACTTGGTTCAAACAGTGGACCGAGGAGGAAACCAAATGAGGTTTTCTGAGCGGACGCTGCCCTTAAAGTCTCGTTGCTCCCGAGATGTCGTACGTTCGTGCCGTGGCAGTGTGGAGGAAAGAAGACCACCTCCAGGCAAACCTGACGTCTATCCCTCCGCGGAGAGGGTTGTTGTTAAGAGAGAGGGGCTGGCTGGCCGCAAGCTCTCCTGAAGATTCTTCTACAGATGGCCGGCGTCGAAAGGAATCCAGGACCTGCTCAGAAGAAGAAGTACCCATGTGCCACATGCGACAGAGATGTCACTTGGAATCGAACCAGCGTCCAATGATTTGGATGTCAAAGGTGGGTGCACTTCTCTTGTTCGGTCTTAGTTCTGTGAGGCACCACGATTCTTCCTTTTCGTTGTATTGTGTGCTCCGCCTCCAGTAGCTCTTATTCCTCGTCGACTAACCGCCCCTATCTATTGTACACATCAATCTCAACGGCCTTCGTGCCAAGCTTTCTGAATTATCTCTCTCTTTGCTCGTACTCATCACGGATGTTATCATGGTTTAGGAAACCAAACTCTCTCCCTCTGCTACCTCTCGACATCCAAACATCCCGGGCTATACTGCATATCATTCTCCTAGGTCATCTTTAGGGAGGAGTCCCTGAGTTTTTTTTGTCCTCTCTTCCCTCTCACATCATTCAAAACACTCCAGTGGATGGTACCAAAACTTATCCTGCTGTGCCATCCCCATCAATTCCCTGTGGCTACTCTAGGAAGTGAGGGGCGAGCACATCACTTTCAAATCTCTTCGATATATACATTCTCTGGCAAACGGGGTAGCAGCAAGGGCGGTAGGTCCGCCTCCAATCCCACCCCTCCGAAGGTTCAGGAGCAAGTCTAGAGCGGCGGCCTTGTTGGCGTGAAAATTCTGAATGGTCAGCTGCGGAAGTGGGCGGAGACTGGGCGGCGACAGATATCTGCCCTTGATCCTGCGCGCCCGCGAGCTTGGACGCGTCCGCCAGACCTGCGAAGCGCGAGAATCTGGCGTAAACGCTCCTCGCTTTCGTCTGCTATCGCCAATCGAATCTGAATGCCGCTTCGCGCAATGGACCCGTCGACAGCATCGATCGGTCAGAATTCAACCAGACGGCTTCTCGGCCGCCCTTTTTCATTATTTTTTATTTTTCGCGAATTTTTGCTGGATTTCTAAATATTTGTCAGCTAATCACGGGAAGAGTGCATTTAACTGTTTGAATGCGTGGGCTGAGTAGTTTATCTGACTTACTTGTCATTTTCTGCCGCGAAGAGTGTTGTGTGTTACGGTTCGCAGATTTCCGCGTGTACGATTTTGCATATTTTTTATCATTGCGCCTGTGCAAAATATGTGTCTCTCTTCTTCATCTCCATAGTCAAGCGCCAGAAAAACGTCAGGGCTACGCCATTTTGAATTCTCACGGGTACGGCTGACGATTTTAAGAACTCTTTCTCAGAAAATCCGTTTGCAGATAGGAAAATGTTTCACATCCTTTTTTTAATTCGTTTTCACAGCTTGTGAACATTTTGAAGATATCTTGCTGCTAAAAATTGAAATCTCACTCCTGATTTGCTGTTTTCTGCTCGTTCATCTCTTCATCCGGGTTTATATGAGTTTGAAATGTTTGGTGTTGCATAACTGAAACTATTTCCCACTCATCGAAATTCTCATGACCTTTTGCCAATTATTTCGGAATTTCAAAAATTTTGTGAATGTTTCAATGAGGGAATTTCAAAATGTTAGGGAATTAAAGTCTGTCTGAATGAGAGTAGCCCAGGCCCAGGTGAGCGGCGTGCGTGTCGAACGGAAGTCGAGAGGGCATTTGTTGGACTACGTGACGACCGTTCAACACACAAAGCCGACCGCTTGGGCGGACTCTTATCATTCGGGCAGACCTTACATGTACTGTTCAGAAATGTTTTTTAATGTTTAACTCCGTTTTCGTAATCTCTGGAGTTTTATCGTGTTAGCACCGCATTTCCATTTCTCATGTCTGATAACTGGCGGGATTGCGAGCTTGTCGTTGACTATTTCCAGAATGCTTTCCTGCAGACTGATGCCGGCTGGAGAGGTGTTGGATGTTGAGATCGTGGAGGATAGGCCACGTGCCGCACATGTTCTCCGTTACTTGTGGAGCTACAAAAACTGGAGGTCAGGCTGTCACATGCAAGCAAGACTCACATGAACATGATAAGTTGGTTTAGGTAAGAGAATATGTTTTTTTTTCAGACTCTGCACATCGAATCCCGCTCGATTTCGGACGATGATATTGCTGCCAGGTAATCCTGCACCCTGCTCCGTCCGTGAAGTACGTGTGCTTGAGGAATAACTCTCTGGAGCAACTGTGGGCAGCTCTGGCGGCAAAAGTTTCCAAATGCCGTTTTCGTGGATTGCAGAGGAAACAGGTGTGTAACCTTTCAATGCTCGATATGTAGATCATAACAGCCCGATAGAACTAGCATTCCAGGCTGCTGCGCTCGAGCCTCGAAGATGATGCCGTGATGCTGCACGTCGAGACCTTGCTATTGAGTGTCGTGGCCACCATGAGTTTTTGAGTGTGTTTTGAGTTAAGTTTTTTCAGAGAGTTATTTTTTTTGTATATTTTGCGTTTTATATGCTTTTGATCTTTGTTTTTCTTGTTCTGCCCTTGCTACTCTGCCTACGGTTCCAAGGAATATGCTTTAAATTCAGTTTATCTCACTTTTATTCTAGTGTCTTTCCGTAGTTCTGCTATCTCTGTATCTGCTCATCATTCTGAACCTGGTCACCTCTGGAACCAATTGACTCATGGGAGACATTGAGTAACCCAACTCTTAAGACTTGGTGAATCTTAGGTCACTTGCAAGAATTGTAGTCAGAGTGCAGTGTACTAGCATAGTCTGAGTTTGTTCATGCGTTTTCTGTAGAATGGTTTTTTTTTCGCATCTCAAACATCAGATTGCTTGAAGTGCCTTCAAAGGCTTTTTGGTTACACGTTAAACCTCTATTGTAGAAGTGATTTTGAGCAATAAATTTGCATTTGTTAGTACTTGTAGTTTTGATTATGTGTTGCTCCAGAATTCTTTAGCGGGCTCTACTCAAGAGCCAGGTTGTAATGGGAGTTGATTTTGGATTTACGGCGAACTCAAAAGGCCGCTCTGATACAACCTGAGTCTTGAGTGAGACCACTAAAAAGAATTTTTGAGCAGTACGGGTGTTGGAGAAATCGCTTCTAAGGGCGTATTAGGATGGGAGGAAGGGGTGAATATGAAAATTTGCGGCAGTATGGGCGTAGTGTCAGGATGGACGAGCGGCCCTAGCAAGGCCGGTCACTGCCTGTGTAAGGCTAGCCACCTGCCTTTCCCTCGGACTTAGCCGGCTGGTTTTCCTGAAGTGTACTGCTTTGAACGGACGGAGCACGGACGGAGGCTCCGCCCCAAACACGCCCCTTTTCCACTATCAAGTGGATGGGCCTGAAACCGTGAACATCACCCTGCGCCTCTTCTCCAAGCTGGTCCCGTTTGCCAGAGCTCCCTCCCTCCTCCTACATCCTGTCCATCCACTTACGAACCTGTCCCACTACTCAAGCAGTTGTATGACTGCTTCTCTCTATCTCCCTCAATTGTCTCTTTGCGGGTGACTTTAAATGCTCTACACGTTCTGCTCTGTCGCTTGATTCTGATGCTAGAGGAAATGATGTCGAAGAATGGGCGGAGGAGTGCAATTTGGTTATCCTAAACGATGACTAGCCCACTCGTCTCCCTGCCTACGGGCCGATCTTCCAGCCCAGATATCTCCCTTGTTCCTTCTAATCTCTAATGCCTGCTCTTGGTCTACATCCACAACTCTTTCCAGTGATCACATTCCGGTCTTTGTCGATATCGATCTCTCTAACTCTCTTGCTTCCTATACAGGTGTTCGTCATCGTTCTTATCTCAATTTAGGCCTTGCAAATTGGAGCCTGTTCAGGAGGCTGTACTCGCCAAGCGGCCGAATATCCGTGGAATGGCAATGTACACCAAAAGGAGCGCCACCTCTCTGATGCCATCCGGAAGGCGATGAAAGCTGCGATCTCTGAAGGTCATGTCAAGACCTTCGTTTCCCAATGTCACCAGGGAGACACTGCAGAAGATAAGGACAAGGGACGCAAGAGAGCTGCTGATCATCTTGACTCCAGACATTGCCGAGCTGGATAATGAGATCAGGATGGACCTTGATAGGCACGAGAAAGAATCTTGGGAAAAGTTCACTGAGAAGATGAACTTGGTGGAGCAATGCTGCAGCAACGTGGAAAGCTTTGAGAAGGATCTTTCGGAAAGTACACCTCCGCGAACAATTCCACGATTGAATCTGACGGCGGAGTCTTCAAGTCAGGAAAGAGGCCGCAAATGCTCTTGGGAAGCATTTTTTCATCAACTAGAATGTAAAGAGAGAAGCAGATTAGAATAACCGTACGGGAATTCCGTAAACTGGCTGCTACTCATGGCTGAAGGACATGCAGCCACGCCCGCACAGGTCGAGAAGGTGATCAAGGGAAATGAGTAACTCGAAGGGGTGTAGGGCCAGATGGTTTGAGCCCAGCAGTTCTAAAGAGACTGTCACCGGCGAACTCGTACCCTGCTCGCTGACGTCATTAATACATCGTTTCGCACCTGTACATTAACTCAAGATTGGAAAGTAGCACGCGTTATCCCATTGCCGAAGACGGGTAAATCACCATCCACGGCAAAAGGGATACAGGCCAATTAGTCTTCTCTCACCTATTGCCAAAGTTGCGGAAAATTGGCTGTGGAGGAGCTTCTCCGAACACAATAGCAAACAAAAGCATCAACATGGTTTCCGTAAGCTACATTCCACCACTACGGCCCTACTGGAAATTGTGAGTTATGTTTTGGACGGCTTCAATGCCATGAAACCTCAGCGAACCGTAGGTGTAGCCCTCGATCTAACGAAGGCTTTGACACTGTAAACTCCTGGGCATTTTGTCGGAGAGCCTGTTAAGGTCTACCATTCCGCCCTGGCAGAAGCGGTGGATAACCGCATTCACCAAAGGACGTCGGGCAACAAAGTATTTCAAGGGCACGTCTCGAATAGCATCCCACCGCCGCCGGCGTACCACAAGGAGGAGTTTTATCGCCTGCTATTTTTAGTCTGTATATTGAAGATCTACCCGTTCCATCCCAAGACATCAAGGTCGTTGCATATGCGGATTATATTACTATACTATGCCGGGATCATGCGCATAAATGTAGCTGCCAGTAAGATCAATGACTACTTGATCGAGTTGAAATGTTTTCTCGATAGCAAGATGCTTACGGTCTCTGCCGCTAAATCATCCGTCACAGTCTTTTCCACTGTTCCACCTAGCCCTGGAGCACAGTGCTCATCCCATGGTGAAATGGGACGAAACCCGCCTGCCGGCCGCCCGATTCCCTAAGCTGCTCGGACTCGTGTTGGACCCTTCGCTGAGGTTTCATAAGAACACTGAGCAGAAGCAAGCTGCAGTGAAAACAAGACTTAACGTCCTACGTGCTCTCGGCGGAACGTCCTGGGGATGCAGTAAAGAAACGATCCTGACCACGTACAAGGCCATCGTACAGCCCGCCCTGCTGAGTATGCTGCACCAGTCCGGCAGCATATCGTGTCGGACACATCCTAGGTCCGTTGCAGCGCATATAAAATGGAGCATTGCGAATCGCAACAGGCTGTTCTAAAAGCTCTCCAATAGAGCACCTACATGCCGAAGCTCGCATCCTGCCAGTTATGACCACTGCCAACTCCACGCACAACAGCTGTACATAAACATTCTGAAGCAGCCAACCATCCGTCGCGAAGAGTATTAGACCCCGTGAGAGAGAGAGGTATAAGAAAGCCGTTTGCTGATGCTCCCACGAAAATCAATATACAGAGATGAGGACTAACGCACAACAAGAACGCCTCCGTCTCTACGTGCTGAGCATACCACTCAATTCGTGTCGGATCACTTATGCAAGACCGCCGTCAAACTTCCATTTTCGGAGTCGTGCCGCCTGAGGTCAGCGAAACCGAGATGGAACTCGGTAGGCGTGCCAGGTGCACCCTTGCCCTCGTTGCGCTGCCAGGCACTCCCCATGCTTATGTCTTATTTACATAAGATCGATAGCAGCAGGACCTGACGAGTGCCAAAGTACTCGGATTTGTGGTATTAAAGGGCATTCTACTGCGCACCTTTCAACTGCCCGATGAGACCGACATCGTTAACAACAGTAGATCTGTGGACGAATCCGACGCTTGTGGCTCTGTTCTCAGTCTATGACAGGACCCTCTCTGTGGCTGCAGAAGAAGAAAGAAGAAGAACAACAGTGAAAACAAACTATCAACGTCAAACGGAATATTCAGTATCGGACAAAGATAATAAACCAATGAAACAAGAACAACGATGGATCAGTCCGAAGAATAGCACAGGAAAACGGGTAACCCAGCACTACGGAGGGTCATTCTACGCCCTCAGAAGCCAGTTTTCATGTGCACTAAGTTTTATAGGCGCTGAAGTTTACAGAATAGTATCGTTCCTACTGAGATCTTCGAATACTTTGCCGGAACAATGGTACCAGGAGTGAAAGCAGCGCCACACTCAAGATTTGACACGGTACGAAGAATTTTTTCCCGGCCTACGTCCCGGGTTAAACTGAATCTCCGTTCTCACGAAATCCGAAAATTTTCTGGCTAAAACGTAAGCTGGTTCCTAAGAAGTTTAAGAACGGAAAGTGCCACGAAAAAACGGCCGGTGTGGGTGAAAATCTCGCACAGGCTCAACCACAAATACCGAAGAACACGTCCTATAACAGTTTCCTGAATTCAGGTTAAATGAGCGATGGTTTCCGATCAAGCAAGCCCTGTTCTTCCCTTCATTCTCAACTTCTCTGAAGCGTTTACTCAGGTCAGCTCGCACACATCGGCTGCAAATGGAACGGTAGTTACTTTAGGTTCGGACAATTGTCCACGCCATGTAACTGAATTTGAGGGGCCAAAACTCCTTGTTCCAGGGTCTTGTACGATTCCAGGGACATTGGAAGGAACTCAGCATGGGACCGTTTTAAGATTGTGTAGAACAAAAACGACTTTTATCGTGGACACTGCCTCTAATCAGGCATGATGTTTGCTTCTTCCAAATTTCGTTCCGGCGCTTGAGAGAGCTTATGCGCAATAACCGTGCCATGCGTTTTATGTGCATGAAGTAAAACTTTCTCTCTTGTAATTAGGCTTCTTGGTACAAATACATAGTTTTGTGCATGGTAGTTTTAAGGAAAGTTCTATCACTTTGACACCTGACTTTCGGTGTTTTCGATGACATCAAGGTTTAGGCTCGTGGAGACTTCGTACTCTCACCACTGTTATCAGTCGTGATGTGTATTTTTCCAGTGGGTGCTGAGGGGTCATAAATTTTAGAGAGGGACCCGTAAAACCCTCCGACCAAGTTTTGGTTGTGTAGGAAGAGAAAGCGGAATCGGCAGCTGAGACGGCCACACAACGACTCACAGAAGTCCGGTTCCACCCACTCTCTGCCATCCACCTCGTGATCTCGATGCTTCACTCTTTATATGATTTTTTGATTGTCCCGGAAAAGTTGTTCGGTTAATCGAGGACATGACGCACATCGATAGTGGATGAATACAACATCTAAACGTCAAATAAACCCTCAGAACTGGGAAACTGCCTCGCCTTCCTTCTATCAAAAAAATAGATGTCGTTTTTCGGAAGCTCCGGCTAACTCCTGCGCAGAGTACTGCACTCGCTCCATTTGGTAGGATGAACAAGAGCATTGAAATCCCTTAAACAACGCAGTGCGTCATCCTGTTTCTTCTTAGCGTAAGCGTGATGCCTTCTTAGCCGAGAAAGTAGCCCGTCCTGACAACCTCAGTTGGGGGTTTATGTCAAGGCCTACTTCAACTGGAGTTTCTGTTGCGGACATCTATCGACTTTCGTATTTGGGCTGTTTGCTGTCGATGCAGTTTCGCAAGCGTGATATTCAGTTGAAACATAGTTTCCAGACCCTCAAGCAACCAATGTTGTTTCAAGGTTTAGCTATTGATCGGTGCTTTTGGCTGTATGAAAGCGAGGCAATTTACCTGCTGTGTTTTCAGGCTTGATAACGAGGAAAAGCGGAGTACTAGAGCACGCTGATCCCATATCAAAGGAGAACATGAACTTCATTTTTGTTACGTATGCTGTATTGCCATAACGAGAGTATCTTGAGAGGGATATGGCGATGCAGAATATTCCCTTCAAGTACGACTTGGAGCCAGAACATCATTGATGCCATGTCAACTAATGGACTTTCGTTTCGAGGGACTATACTAAGAAGTTTATTTCTCTGTTTCCAGGGCTTTCTTTGAGCTTGCTAAATGATTTCCTACCTCATCTTCCATCGTTAAGGAGATACGAAGGTGCTATCGGATCGCTTGAGTAAGAGTTGTATAAGGACTGAAATCTACAATATGAAAGGGGTGGCTAATTCCAGGCGAATATGTTATACCGTCATTCGTCTTGAATATGGCAGAGTCCGGTTTCTCAGCGTGTTAGTAGTGCTGTCTTTTAAAGACTTTGGCCCATATTATTCCACAGTAGATTGGAGTTGAAAAGCATAGTTCCATTGCGCTATAGCACTGTTTTGACAAAATTGGCTGTGGACGATGAAGGAAATAATAGCAAACAGAAGCATCAAATGTTAAAACCAGCCATGACTGGCAGCTGAATAGCGCAGCATAGAGCTTCGGACCGATTCAATGCTCCTAACGTTAACACATGCCTGTCGAAGTGACAAAAACTTGGGCATGTTTACCTGATATTACCTGCCTGGCATGTTTTGATCGATACGTATGATTTGTTTAGGAGCAGAACGGTCTCTCGAAGGTCCATCCCACTCTTGGCCGCTCCTGCCAAGTAAGCGCGTCAAATACAGGCCAGTCTGAATGATTCAAGATTAAGTAATCGTTGAAGCCTATCAAGGTCGCTTGTTAATATGTGTGACAGGAGCGATCTTACTACACATGCCGAGGAGGAGTTGTCTGCCAGAAAAGACTTTCGCGGATGGCTCTGAATTCCACTCGGGTGACCACTTCGCTTGCATTGAATAGCGTGACGTTTCGAACTTTAAAAGGGAGCACAGAGCTCATCCCTCGGTGTGTAGAGAGTCCCTGTCCCGTTAATATACTCCCGTCAACTGGTGTAGACTCGCCCTTTCATTGATAACAAAACAGACCTTGGAAAAAGCAGACTCGATTATTATGGATTTATAGCAGTACGATTTCTCAGCGAAGCTCATTTTATGTTGGTATCAGCCCGCTGCGGGATTCACAAAGGGATGCATGTCCCAGGAATGGCAATTCTGAATATGTGCACCCGCCTTAGCTCGGTAATTCAATAAAAGGCACTCTCTGTGGAAATCGAAATCGGCTCTTCGGTTTTCCGGGAAGTTGAGCACTGAACAGCCATATATTTTGACTTCCTGAGAGTGATAAGCAAGAATTAAAAACACTGAATATAGAATGTTTAGAGCTCACTCTGAATTATCACTCGTCAACAAAAGGTAGTGTAATTTCTGAACTCAAACAATCCCATGAGGAAAATTTATTAGTAAGACGGTAAGTTATGACAAGAGGTAAAACAATTTTCATTACAAAACAATTGAACAATTACAATTAGGTTGTTGAGTTCAACAGAACTACTATGTACTATTGCGATGAATTAATGTTTCTATTAATGTTGTAAGCGTAAGCGATACTGTGGGAAATCAGAACAATTGATTGCAAAGTTGTGGAACAATTTTAGATTCCAGCAATGCGAGTAGGAATGGAAAACCCGAGTTTTAGAGATCCTCCATAGAACTGCCGCTATCCCTTATAGACTCGGACTTTGGTGATACGGTGTTTTAAAATGCATTCCAGCGCAATACGGGAGTACGCGACACAATATTTAAAAAAATTATTTCATTACAGAATCAGGAGAACAGATTGAAACTGAAGGAAATGGAAGATGGTAAAGATTGTCTATTCTGATACCTCATTCTAGAAATTTAATGTGAATAAAACAAAGTTAGAGCGGGTGAAATATTTAGTTTTGGCTGTGGCAAGGTTCATTCAAACGAACCGTCAAGGTGATCTTTATGTCCGCAGCATTAAACTCTGATTTTTTTCTCTCTCTTTAGAGATTCAAAGGGTATCCATGTGAGAAAGATACCATCTGGCGAACATTTCAGTTTATATTAGATCGGCTTTAATGTATATATAACTCAATCTGTCCCGGTTTCGCACTCCCGAAAACCGACAAGTTTACAAGGTCGTTAAATCACATTGAATATCAAACCTATTAAAATAAAATGTATATCCTCAGATTTCTCCTATATATATATACTCAATGCTCTTAGTTCTCATGTTTAATGGTGTTTTGGGCGTGTATACAAGTCTGTTGGTACCTGCTCGTTGGTGCCCCTGCTTCTACTGAACCCAGCAGACGTTTGAGTGTACACAGGAACGTTCGAGCGATATAGCGTGCACAACTATATCGCGAAAGTATCCCGCACATTGCATAAAGGTGTCGCCGTCCGGCACACTAAGGCCTCTGGTTCCATAACACCCAGGATCCGTACCTAGGGAGTCATGGAGTCTTTGGCCACAAGCCACAATTTCGGCCACCCTGAACTGTCGATCGCCGTCGAGTGATATCCAAAAAACTGCGCTATCCAGACTTCTGAGCTATTTCCATGCACCGTTTGCTGCTTTGCAGGAAACCCGCCTCAAGGATAGACCCGTCATCAGCGTCGGAGAGTACACCATCTACTGCGGGAACGCTGACGATAGGAGAATGGGAGACTGTTCAATAGCTCTAAGGCGAAGGATTTGCAATGGTATGGTCATGAGTTTGGCTCAACGTCGTGCCGGAATGCATTCTGTACGACTGCGGGATCACAGAGGATTCAATCTGTGGATAGTGAGTGCTCATGCGCCCACTGAAACCGCCGAAGACAATTCGAAGGATGCGTTTTATGAGGAACTCAATACGTTGCTGGCCAGGATACCTTGTCAACATGCTGTTGTCGTGGGGATTGACGCAAATGCGAAGATGGGACTTGATCAGGAATCCGAAGTACTCGGTAAATGGTTCTACCCAGTGAGCAAAATATCGGACAATGGCTACCGCCTTGTCGACTTTTGTGAACGCAGTGGTCTGATTATTGCATCGACATTCAAGAGGAATCATCGCCGCCATCAGCTTACGTGGCAGGGACCAACCCGGCTATTCCAAAGAGCAGCGGAAGCGGAAGATGACAACTTTGAAACTACAGCTCGACTATGTCCTGACGAGGAATATTCCAGTATCGGACATTCGAAGATCTAGAGCTGTGTGATGTCGCATTCGATTCAGATCACCGTCCTGTTCTTGCTGAACTTCACTGCGAGGATTCATAAGAGGAAGCGAGGGGCTCAGCCTCTCCAGAGGATTGACATGACAAGTCTCAGAGATGAAGAGTGCAGAAGGAATTTTCGACAACGCGTTTCTATTCACATCGGAGTACGGACTAAGAAGAAACTTTATGCGACGCGGATTCTTTGTCAAGTGCATCCAGGACGCTTCTCGAAAGAGGCACTCCTGGTTGTACAGCCTAAGAAGAAGTTCGCCTACGTCTCAGAAGAAACAACATCTACCTACAACAGAGTATGTGCTCCGAACTGCAGGAAACTTCGTGGAGGAGAAGCGTCTGAGGAGGAAGTTGCGTCGGCAGCTTCAAAGTGACCGCTGAACGAGAGTGGACGTGTAGAGCCAAGGAGTTCGAGAAGGCTTGGGAGGAGAAGAATCCGAAGAAAGCCTACACGTTGCTGCGACAGTATAGCGGGAAGATGAAGAGATGTTCTCCTGTCCTGAACACTACCAATGGAGTTGCAGTTGGTGATGACGCTGCCAATATGGAAGGATTACTTCAGTTCACTACTGAATCGTCCAGCGCCATCAGTACCTGAGCTCCTGCATGTTCAGAGAGCACATTACGATGTCAGTGAGGAACCGCCGACTGAGTCTGAAGTTTTGATTGTGTCCGGAAAATGAAGAATGGAAAGGCAGGTGGAGATGACAACATCACTGCTGAAATGCTGAAAGCTCTTCCTCCGTCTGGGATTCGTGAAATGACCAACACCATCCGTGCCATATGGATGAGCGAAAGGATACCCGATTCGTGGAGACATGCGATCATCGTACCTCTTCACAAGAAGCTATCCGTCACGGATCCTAAGAACTACAGAGGAATCTCTACTTCGTGTCATGTACAAGGTTTTAGAACGTATCATTCTCGAGCGACTTATCAAACATCGTGAAGGAACGACCAGAGATGAGCAAGCCGGTTTTCGACCTGGAAGATCGACCATCGACCAAGTGTTCGTCGAGAAGAGTAATTGAATCGTGGCAGCGGTTTTCGAAGCCATTACAGCTTGCTTTTTGGACTTTGAAGCCGCGTTCGACTCTCCTCATCGTGATCGATTGCTCAATGCTCTGCGAGCAGATGGAGTCCCGGAAAAGTATGTTCGGTTAATCGAGGACATGAACAAAGGAACAACAGCAGCAGTTCGTACACCTGTCGGATTTACGTCAGCTTTCGATGTGAAAACAGGAGTAAGGCAAGGAGCCGGCGCAGGACCTTTTCTTTCAACTTCGCCGTTGATGACATCATGCGTAGAGTTGCAGAACAGTTTCCTGCGGATGTGATCCTAACACCATCAGGACGCTCCTTGTCGACCTGGAGTACGCCGACGACATTGTGTTATTCGCTGAAAACAACGCAAAACTGCAAAGGATTGTGAACCTCGTTTCGAAGTATGCCGCAGCCTATGGACTTCGTCTTCGTCCCGACAAATGCAAGCAGATGTGGGTCTCTCAGAGGCCTTCAACTGGAGTTTGTGTGGACGGACAACGTATCGAACTGGTGGACGATTTCGTTATTTGGGCTGTTTGCTGAAGAACGATGGTAGTTATGCAGCGGATATTCGACAACGATGTGCGAAAGCTACGTCTGCATTCAATTCTCTAACCAAGTGTTTGTGGTCTACCACCATCGCGAAGGAAGTCAAGTTGCGCGTCTACCTATCCGCTATTCGCCCTATCATGATGTACGGATCGGAGACGTGGGCAGCACCGAAAACGCAGATGGAAAGGTTGGATTGCACGGAGAGGAAGCTTTTAGGCGTTTGCTTGGATATTTCTGGCCGCGTGTATGCCATAACGAAGACCTTTACAAGGAAATCGACGCAGTACATCAACGCTTGACACGAGGGAGGTGCCAGCATCTCCTAACGCCATCTCAAGCAGCAATGGAAAGTCGACTTCGACTGCTCGGGCATATACTAAGAAGAACGCCGGATCGTCTCGTACAACACGCTTTAAAAATGCTTCCAAATCCTGTCTGGAAACGGCCACCTGGGCGTAGGCGAAAGTTCTGGAAGGATGTGGTTAAAGAGGATTTAAAGTCACTGGCATCGAAAGACATCCAGGTCGTTGCATATGCGGATGATATTACTATACTATGCCGAGATCGCGGCATAAATGTAGCTGCCAGTAAGATCAATGACTACTTGATCGAGTTGAAATGTTTTCTCGATAGCAAGATGCTTACGGTCTTTGCCGCTAAATCATCCGTCACCGTCTTTTCCACTAATCCTGCGGAGCTCAGTGCTCATCCCATGGTGAAATGGGACGAAATGCCGGCCGCCCGATTCCCTAAGCTGCTCGACTCGTGTTGACTCTTCGTTGAGGTTTCATAAGAACACTGAGCAGAAGCAAGCTGCAGTGAAAACAAGACTTAACGTCCTACGTGCTCTCGGCGGAACGTCCTGGGGGTGCAGTAAAGAAACGATCCTGACCACGTACAAGGCCATCGTACAGCCCGCCCTGGAGTATGCTGCACCAGTCTGGCAGCATATCGTGTCGGACACATCCTGGTCCAAGCTGCAGCGCATCCAAAATGGAGCATTGCGAATCGCAACAGGCTGTTCTAAAAGCTCTCCAGTAGAGCACCTACATGCCGAAGCTCGCATCCTGCCAGTTAAGGACCATTGCCAACTCCACGCACAACAGCTGTACATAAACATTCTGAAGCAGCCAAATCATCCGTCGCGAAGAGTATTAGACCCCGTGAGAGAGAGAGGTATAAGAAAGCCGTTTGCTGATGCTCCCACGAAAATCAATATACAGAGATGGACTAACGCACAACAAGAACGCCTCCGTCTCTTACGTGCTGAGCATACCCAATTCGTCAAGGATCACTTATGCAAGACCGCCGTAAACTCCATTCTCGGAGTCGTGCCGCCTGAGGTCAGCGAAACCGAGATGGAACTCGGTAGGCGTGCCAGGTGCACCCTTGCCTCGTTGAGCTGCGGGCACTCCCCATGCTTATGTCTTATTTACATGAGATCGATAGCGGCAGACCTGACGAGTGCCCGGATTGTGGTAATCAAGGGCATATTACTGCTGCGCACCTTTCAACTGCCCGATGAGACCGACATCGTTAACGACAATGTATCTTTGGACGAATTCTACGCTTGTGGCTCAGCACCTCAATCTATGACAGGACCCCTCTGTGACTGTAGAAGAAAAAGAAGAAGAAAGTCTCGTTCTTCCCGCCGTTTTATTTATTTATTTATGCTACATAAGGTAGGGCATGATATACAGGCGAAGAGCAAAGAGAAACACTGAAAAACAAAGTGACATTTCACCAAGACAGTAGAATATTGGAAGTCTCGCGTTTAAATGATAGAAAAGAATTGGGGACAGTTTGGAAATTAAGTTTCAGAGAGGCAAAGGCGGACCCAGCTCCACAAGTAGAGCTGTCCGAGCAATACCAGTTTTTGATACACCATAGGAGATTTTTTCCGAGCTACCCCGTGTTCTTAATGCCATGAAGCCAAAAAATTTCGATTTGTCGGTTCTCACCATTCCACTCGCAATTTTAAACACGATGCGCACGTCATTCCGCTTACGTCTAGACCAATGCAACGATAGTTCCTGATTCAGCCTAATGGGCCCTGGTACTCTAGTGTATGAGAATCCATATCGTCTCAAGAAAACTTTACGAATAAAATTATCTTGTAATTTTTCCAAAAGACGAGTATCTTTCTTCTTGCATGGACAGACTACTGAAGTACCTGATTCCATTATAGGCCTAACATAAACTTCATGAGCATGCGCCAACACGTTTTTTCCACAAGTCGATAAGCCTTTAAAAATATGGAAGGTGGGTACAAAAGCTTTGTTAGAAATGGCTCGAAAATGGAAGTCAAGATAACTATCATACTGAAAACAGCAGTAAGAAGTGGATTTTCGGGGACTGGAAGTTCCTAACTCAAGGAAGTGGCTTGCGTGGACATCCGGAGCCAGGAAACTCCAAACTTTCGACCATTCCTGTACCCTATCTAGAGCGGCTTGTAACTTCCCAACATCCCCAACCGACTGAATTTTTCTATAAATTTTCACGTCGTCGGCCAATTGTTTACAAACTACTTCAGTACTTTCCAACCACAGGAGAAGCTCTGCGATATAGATAGAGAACAGAATTGGCGACAGAACGCCTCCCTGAGGAACTCCATTACTAGAAAACGGCTAAATGAAAAGCTAGAGCCCACTCTGACTTGCAAAGTACGATCACTGAGACAGTTTTTATCCAACTACATACCAATTAATGGAATTTTAGCTTCTAAAGTTTGAGCATGAGCATGTGGTGGTAAACCCTGTCGAAGGCTTTCGAGAAATCCAAATAAATCATATCACACGCGTCCTCGACTCCAGGTACTCACTCCAATCATTAACACACTCCAGCAATTTCGTTTCGACCGACCTCCCCGCAACAAAACCATGTTTATTATTGGGAATGATTGAAATCTTCTCCAAATGTTCTACAATGTGTTTTTTGAGGACCTTTTCGGATGTTCTGCAAAAAATCGAGGTGATACTCACTGGCCTATAGTTATCCACTAGTTGAGAAGGTTTTTTTAACGAAGGAGTCACAAACAATTGTTTCCACCTTTGTGGAACTTCCAAATACCAGATGGATCGATTGAAAAGATATGCCAGAAGACCTGCCATTACGTGTGCAATGTTTTTGACAAAAACTGCAGGAATGAAGTCAGGTGTCATAGACATGGATATCGGCGAATCGGACAGGATGTCAAAAATTATATAGTTCTCAAAAACGGAAAACTATTCATAGGGGTTTCGACTACGGGACAAAAAGAATGAGAAAAAACGCTGACCTACCCATAAATCTCACAGAATTTGTTCGCTAACAGATTTGCTTTGTCAGTCTCCATATTTGCGACAGTACCACCTTTCCTTAAGCATGGGATTCTATTCGATTTTCCAAGTTTTTCATTCAAAAATTTATAAAAGCCTTGCTGATTGCTACTTTTAATTGCCCTCTTCTCCCAAATTTCTGTTATATTTTAGAAGGCGACTTTCAAATCTTGAAGAAAAGCAGCGGAACATTTCCCAGTCTGAAGGTGATTGGGAGTTCAGAGTCTACTGCGAAAAGATAACTCCTATGCTCTGCCATATTTTGCAAATAAGAGGGAAGCACGGAGCGTGTTGCACATACACGTTTCAGCGAGCACAAAGAGATCCTAAAGCATCACTTAAAATTTCGCAAAAACAGTTGGTATTTTTGCGTCAAATGAAGCTCCCACTCTCAAAAGAATCTCTCCATTCAACAGTAGAAAGGTAGATGCCAAGGCTGTCATAATTACATCGAGCGAAATCCCGAACCAATCTAAAGTGAGGTGACATATATTCACATTCTAGAACAAGAAACTGTCACTGTTATGGTCACTAGTACCAACAGGAGGTCCAACTTTCAAATTTCCTACAAGAGTGTTATCATTAGATAGGGGACAAGATCGAGGCAGTTGGCTTCTAGTTGGCTCTTTCACCCAGTTGGCTGAAGTCGTGTGAAGATAGCATAGTAACAAAGCCAGAAATACTCGGCGGTATAGGTCTCTCTAAATTCATTCCAGTGTTCCGGGTAATTAAAGTCACCTACAATTACTGATGGGTACCCACAACAGACAATGCCACTGATAGTTTTAGAAAGAAGTTCATTGGAAAGAAGCTGTACAAGACGGAGCTCTATAGACAGCAGTCACTCTAACTCTTTGGTAATCGGAATTAATATCGAAGGCTAAAATCTCGAAAGGCATCAGGAATAGACTCCAGACACCAATTTCAGCCAGACAAATGTGTCTCAAGTGTTTCGAGGCTTAAAAGACAAATTATGCCACCCTTGTTTTCTCGTGTTCCTATCACAACGCAAAGCTTGATATTCGCGCGCCTTGACTGGATAATTTACATACGATCGACGCCAGCCCAGGAGAGTGATATTGTATTGTCATGATACAAATTTCAGTTTCAATACTCCGGGCGATCAGAGACGTCCAGTAGGTTTTCTACGGCCACTACCTTAGGTAAAAGACTTCCGAAATGTAGCAGCGACAATGAACAAATCTTGGTTTTTGAGTTAACAAGCGCTGGAGAGGTTTGGTTTTGCTCTAGGCTTAGAAGCACTTCGATTTTATAAATAGCTTAGTCTCAATCATTTCTGGAGTTTACCGATATAAGCGAAGGGGTCCCATCCACACCTGCTGTCCGGAATTTCGCAGCGTTCACAACAACAAAGTTGGGTGAGCCCGGAACAAGAAAATTTCACATGGTGTGCGCCGTAGGCCGTGATAGGAAACGCAAACAACCGTGGGCCTAGGCCGGGCCGTCACCCAGTTCAGCTGACTAAAGCCACTGTCGCCATGGATATTAGAGCAATTTTACCATGTCATCGGGCATAAAGTTGGCTAACGATACAGGGGAGACCTAGAAAATATAAGTGGGGATTCTGATGGCATCATCACGTCATGAAAGTGTATCTTGAAAAAGACGATCTGTTTAATTACCGAAAAGTTTCGTTCAACATCATCGACATCGTCGAAGTTTCATATCTGATGACGCGGTAAAATCGACGTCGTGAAATCCTTCGGCTCCTGAGATCAGTCAGCGACATCGTCATGAATGCGTTTCTAAACAGAAACGTCGTCAAATAGTGCCCGGGTTACAGGTCGGAAATCGTCAGAAGTCATTCCATATGTAGATAAATGAAGACGAGCTCCTGAGGACGCTCATCACGAATCGTCAGAATCATTTGATTTTGATGAGATTTGCTCACGGCAACGTCCGTCACCATACGAGTGAGATCCTGATGTCGCAAATCACGATCCTGCAAGGGCAGTTTCTGATATACAGCGATCAAAAATCTATTTAAATTACCTTTTTGCGGTAACTGCTTTTATACACATCTCCACTAATCGTGCTTCTTGGCTTGATGAAACTTTCATACGTTACAGGGCATAACAAGCTGAAAGTTTTCACGACATCGTACAGAAGTGCTTTTATATGGAAATATATTTACGTCATAATGTCGTGGTGCGTTATGGTCTCAAATTAGTACTAATTCTTCAAAATATGGCTATTGAAATCCCAAAGTGCTTCGTAGCCCTGATATTTGCTACTAAAAGACTTCAGATTCTGTGAACCGTCGTATAATCGTTGACGTCGAAAATAATTTCGGGCTTGATGACTTACAGGAAAAGTTTCCCTGAAGACCGAGAATTAAATATAATGGGGCATGTTTTTTGGAGTTTCGGTCCTATAGAATTATTTTGCCATAGATGACGTCATCTGGACATTCCAAAAAACGTGTACGTATGTGCTTCGCCAATGTTTAACTGGTAACAGAATTGCTTGCTCCTGGAATGACGTCATTCGTGACGTCGAAGTGAGATATGCTTCGGGCTTGATGACGTTTGCAAGCACCAAATTATAAGTGCTTCGCTTGATGACGTCATCGGAGTTCATTTCGTGAAAAGTATGCTAGAATTTGTCTTCATCGGGACAACGTTATACAAGTGCTTAGGGCTCTGAGAGCGTCTTCGAATGGAAAACGGTGCAACGGATTTGAAATTTCAATAGCGTATCGACAATCATCTGACATTGCGAGGAGGAAGCCGAGACTTCGCTGCTGATGATGATCATCGGACTCCTAGCAAAAAGTCGAGCGATTGTTTTCTGAGAAAACACAATGATAAGAAATGGAGAAACAACAGCTTCGCTTCCAAGATAGGACGTCATACACGATATCGCTGCAACGAAGTGCTTCTGATTTCTGATGACGTCATTGGGACGTCGAAAAAGTGCTTGGGTTTCTGAAATGACGTCATCGGACGTCGTGAAAAGTGCTTCGGATTCTGATAAGACGCCACGGGACGTTTTACAAATAAATTGCTTTCGGTCTCTGGATGAGGCCACCAGACGTCGTCGTGCGCATTCAAAACGTCATCACGACATCGTCAGAAGATTTCGGCTTCTGATGACGTAATTGGCATCGTTTGTCGAAAGTAGTCGGTACAATAGGGCTGATGACGTCATAACGTTAACGTCGTCAGCGCATTAACGCGGTTTGATTCTCGCCATCGGACGTCTTGAACAAAGCTCAGCGGACTATCCTAGACGGGGCACTCTTGAAGATTAAAGTCAGAATTTACAGAATCGTTAACGACTGATCTGTAACGGAATATGGCAATCGAAGGGTATTTCTACAGAACTAGGTCAACAACAATGATTGATTAGCCAGTTTGCATCGAACACTCTTTTGTCAGGTTTTCCATTCATTTCGCTCACGAGCGACCCGCCAGGTGCCCCTCCTCGAGTAGGCGATAGTCCCAAAAAGTGCTTCGGGCTTCTACCCCCCTGACGCCAGCGGGGCGTCGAAAAAGTGCTTGTCCTGATGACGTCATCGGGACGTCGAAAAAGTTTCTCACTTCAGAAGACGTCATCGACGTCGTGAAAGTGCTTGACGCCCTGCAGTGACGTCATCACGACATCGTCAGAAGTGCTTCGCTTCTGATGACGTCCAGCGGGGGGCGACGTCGAAAAGAGCTGGATGTTTCTGATGACGTCATCGAGGACGTCTTGAAAAGTGCTTCATGGACTATCGCTAGACGGGGCACCTAAGAATTAAAGTCAGAAATGGAATCGAACGACCGATCTTGTGATGACGCTCAATCGGAAGTAGTTTCTACAGAACTTCATCAACAGCGGCGATCTGATAGCAGCATCGAATCTTTGTCAGGGTTTTACATTCATTTTCACGAGCAATCGTTGGGTGCCCCCTCCCCTGTCTATGATAGTCCCAAAGTGCTTCGGGCTTCTGATGACGCCGCGTCGTGAAAGTGACTTCGTCTCCGACGACGTCGTCGGGACGTCGCGACAAAGTGCTTCGGGCTTCTGGGGAAGACGTCATCCGGGACGTCGAAAAGTGCTTGGCGGGCTCCTGAGGACGTCATCACGACGTATCGTACAGTATAGTGCTTCGGGCTTCGATGACGTCACGTCATCGGGACGTCGAAAAGTGCTTCGCGCCAGAATGACGTCAAATGCAGGACGCCACCGGTTGAAAAGTGCTTCGGCTGCCATGGAGGACGTCATCGACATCGTCGTAGGTAAGCCGGTTCGGGCTTGATGACGTCATCAGGACGTAATCAAAAGTGCTTGCTTCCTGGGCACAACCCTCATTCCAGGACGCTATCGGGACGAATCTTGAAAGTGCGTGGACCACTTTCACAAGACGTGCATCGGGTACTCCAACGATTAAAGTCAGAAATGGAATGAAATGACCGCCTTCTGTAACGTATCAATCGATGACGTATTTCTACAGAACTTCATCAACAACAATCGTGATAGCAGCATCGAAACATCTGTGTGTGTCAGCGTGATGACGTCCATGTGCACTGTGACGTCGAGCAACCGTGTGCGTGCCCTCCCGTCTGTGCGTGTGTGCGCTAGTGCCCGAAATGTGCTTCGGGCTTCTGATGACGTCCAGCAGACGTGCGTGCGTCGTGAAAGTGCTTCGGTGTCTCCGACGCGTGCGTCGTCGGACGTCCGTGAAAAGTGCGTTCGCTGTGCTGATGACGTCATCGGGACGTCGCAGTGCGTGTGCGATGAGCGCCCTGAGCGACGTCGAAAAGTCACGACATCGTCAGAAGTGTCTTCGGCTCTGATGACGTCATCGGACGTCGTCAAAAGTGCTGTGGCTGTGATGACGTCATCGTGTGTGCGTGTCGAAAAAGTGCTTCGGCCCTGAGGACGTGTCATCACGACATCGTCAGAAGTGTCGTGAAAAGTGCTTCTGATGTGTGTGTGTGCTCATTGACGTCGTGAAAAAGTGCTTGAGTTTAGTGATGACGTCATCGGGACGTCGAAAAGTGCTTGAGTGACTACGTGATGACACGTCAATGGGACGTTCAGAGAAATTGCTGTGCGGGCTCCGATGACGTCATCAGGACGCTCGCCGTGAAAACACGTCAAATTTCTGGCAAGCGCTGTGAACGTCATCACGGACATCGTGAGAAAGTGCTTCGGGTTTGATGAGCGCCGTAAAATTGGACGGCGTCGTGAAAGTGCTTGGCATTCTGATGACGTCATCGGACGTCGTCAGAAGTGCTTCGGGCCAGTTGATTACGCCATCGGACGTCCGTCGAAAAGTGCGGACTATCCTAGACGACGGGCACTGACATTAAAGTCAGAAATCAGGAATGAACGATCGATCTGTAACGCTATCAAAGTATTTGGCTACAGAACTTCATCAACAATGAATGATTGATAGCAGCATCGAACATCTTTGTCAGGTGATAGTTTTCCATCTGGGACTTCACGAGCGAATGATGAGTGCCCCTCCTCAGCGACGTCTTGGCGAAAAGTCCCGTGCGTTTGGCTTGATGACGTCGCGGGGCGTCGTGAAAAGTAAGCTTGGTCTCTGATGACGTCATCAGCGCGCCGTCGTGAAAAGTGCTCAAGTGGCAGAAGACGTCATCGGGACGTCCGTAAAAGTGCTTCGGCCCTGAGGACGTCATCAGCGACATCGTAGAAAGTGTGCTTGGGTCAACTGATGACGTCAGCGGGCGTCGGATAGGTGCGTCAGCTTCTGATGACGTGTCATCGACGTCTTGAAAGTGCGGACTATCCTAGACGGGCACCTGATTAAAAGTCAGAAATGGAATGAACGACTGGATCCAAGTAACGCTATCAATCGAAGTATTTCTACAGAACTTCATCAACGGAACAATGATGTTGATAGCAGCATCGAAAAATGCTTTTGTCAGGTTTTCCCAACTTGCATTTTCCACGAGCGCCTGGGAACTGTGGGTGCCCTCCCCGTCTGGACCCAAGTAAGTCCCAAAAGCTTCGGGCTTTCTTGATGACGTCAGCCTGGGACGTCGAAGGAGTGCTTCGGGTTCTCCGATGACGTCGTCGACGTCGCGAAAAGTGCTTCGGGCCTTCGCCAATGATGACGTGCACATCGGGACGATCGAGAAAAGTTTCTTCTGGCTCCGATTGAGGACGTGCAGTTATCACGACATCGGGAAAAGTAAGCTTCGGGGACTTGATGACGTCATCGTGGCGCCGTCTGACAAAGTGCTTCTGGCTTCTGAAAGACGTCATTATCGGGACGTCGTAAAAAGTGCTTCGTTTCTCCTGAGGACGCTCGTCTATATGCACGACATCGTCAGAAGTAAGCTGGGCTCCCATTCTGATGACGTCATCGGGAACGTCATGCGTCAGAGAGTGCTTCGACTGCATGCGGTGATTACGTCCATCGGGATCTCGTCTTGAAAAGTGCGACTATCGCGGCAAACATGACGGGGTACCATTGGAGATTAAAGTCAGAAATGGAATCGAACGCTCCATGATTCAGACGCTATCAATCGGAGCATTTCTGGACAGTATCATCAACAAGCAATGATTGATAGCAGCATCGAACATCTTTGTCAGGTTTTTTTCCATGTTCATTTCACGAGCGAACGCGGGTGCCACCATCGGCGACGTCTATGATAGTCCCAAAGTGCTTCGGGATTATGATGACGTCACCGGGCGTCGAGAAAAGTGTCATTCTGGATCCTGATGATCAAAAATCGTCGGACGTCAGTGAAAGTGCTTCAGCTATCAGCCGAAGACGTCATCCCTACGGGACATCGTCAGAAAAGTGCTTCGTCCCTGAGGACGTCATAGCGGACGATCACCGTCGTTCAGAAGTACTTTGGGCTTGATGACGTCATCGGCGGGGCGTCGTGAAGAAGTGCTTCGGGCTTCTGATGACGTCATCGGGACGTCTTGAAAAGTGCGGGACTATCTTCAGACGGGGGCACTCAAGATTAAAGTCAGAAATGGAATGAACGACCGATCTTGTAACGCTATCAATCGAAGTATTTTTACAGAACTTCATCAACAACAATGATTGATAGCAGCATCGAACATCTTTGTCAGGTTTTCCATTCATTTTCACGAGCGAAATCAGTGGTCGCCCCTCTCCCGTCTGATGCGATAGTCCCAAAAGTGCTTTGGGCTTGATGACGTCAGCGGGCGTCGAAAGTGCTTGGTCTCCGATGACGTCGGGCGGGACGTCGCGAAAAGTGCTTGGCTTGAGACGTCATCGGGACGTCGTGAAAAGTGCTTCAGCCCATCACGACATCGTCAGAAGTCTTCGGGACTTCTGAAGTAAGTGCAGCGGGCGTCGAAAGTGCTTCGTTTCCAAGACGTCATCGGGACGTCGAAAAGTGCTTCTGGCCCTGAGGACGCCACATCACGACATCGTCAGAAGTGCTTCGGGCTTCTGATGACGTCAGCGGGGCGTCGAAAAGTGCTTCGGGCTGCTGATTACGCCATCGAGACGTCTTGAAAAGTGGGGGACTATCCTACACGGGTGGGGCACTCAAGATTAAAGTCAGAAATGGAATGAACGACCGATCTGTAACGCTATCAATCGAAGTATTTCTACAGAACTTCATCAACAACAATGATTGATAGCAGCATCGAACATCTTTGTCAGGTTTTCCATTCATTTTCACGAGCGAATCGCGTCTATGATGGTCCCAAAGGTGTTTCGGGCTTGTTATGACGTCCTCGGGCCGTCGTGAAAAGTGCTTCGGGCTTCTGAAGACGTCATCGGGACGTCGTGAAAAGTGGTTCGAGCTTCTGCTGACGTCATCGGGACGTCGTGGAAACCCGGAGAGTGGGCGGGTGCTCGGGACCCATTGCTGGTCATCCGAGAAATTGTGCAGGACACCCGTAGAGTGATTAGGAGTCCCGGACCCGTCACTGGTCATCCGGAAATTTGTGCAGGTTACCCAAAAGAATGAGCAAGAGTTTTGAGCTTTGCGCTAGCCGTCTGAGATAGTGTGCTGGATGCATCGGAGTTTGCGAAGGAGTCCGAGAACACCTCGAAAAACTTTTCTAAAAGTGTGCTGATGACAAGCATAGCGTGCAGAAAGCCTGAGATGTTATGTAGGTCATGTTGCCAGACTGCTTTTCAGTTTCGTAACGCGCTTAGGCCATTCAGACGATCCCATTTTGAGTGCTCCCTCATTCTTCTCCACCAGCCTACTGATTTTTTCTGCAATAAATGGTACTTGCTTATCAGTATCCAAATTCAAAAAGAAATTATTAGAGCTATCTCCATTCGCAGCTCAGCAGAGCTTTTTCATATCAAACTCATGGAATCGAAGCGGCTGTGCTGCGAAGGAATGGGGCGGAGGAAACGAAATAATGAGTATGGAAAACCGTTTCGTTCCACTAATGTGAAAGTGTCCAAATGGAATGGAAGGTAGTTTCTGACTGTGCAGGTTTTGAGTTATGTAGTTTCATTCGCAAGCGAAGAACTGCGGGCAGATTCTGCATCCGGCTGTAGGCCAGCAGGCTTTCATGATTATCGACCGGGCTGGCTACGTCTGAGCGACCAACTATCACCGGGGCCTAAGGCCCCTGTCAGAGTTGGTTGAGAGAATCACCGTGGCCGACCCGTTCGATACGTATGAAAAACATGAAGGTTGCAAATAACACCCGGTGTAGCCAGCTGTGGCTGACGCGATCAACATGAATGAATTATGTAAAACGATATCATGGATATCACTCATTTATTAGCTTATATCATGTGAACATCGGTCGCGCAAGCCACATCGGGTGATTTTTCTGAGATAGTTTTATAACAGGTTGGGTCATTGATTCTTGTGATCACAGAAAGAGGACTGATCCAACGGGGAGATGAAGAGGTTTTGTTCGAAATTCTTCCATGGGATATTACAGCGTAATATCAAGAAAAAGTGAACAATTCTGTAGAAAAGGGGTCTCCCAAGCAAAAGTGGTTTGGTTCGCGTTACAAACGTTTCAACAAAAAGGGAACAATAGGGAAGTGGAATGAGGAGAGTGGAGAAAAAAAGGACAAAATCCTCTAAAAACCTTTCTTGGTCGAAACTTGTAAAAAGCGGAAACAAACCGTGGGGGTTCTCTATGAGGAAGCGCTTTTGGCTGCAAAAAGGACTTTGATTATGTGAGTGCCGATAAAATATTTATATATCCCTTCCTCATACAGAACCGCAACGGTTTGTTTCCGCTGTTTAGAAGTTTCGACCAAGAAAAGAGTTTTTAGAGGATATTGTTCATTTTTTGTACACTCTCCTCATTCCACTTCCCTATTGTTCCTTTGTTGAAACGTTTGTAACGCGAACCAAACCACTTTTGACTTGGAACCCTTTACAGATCCATTATTAAATTGGAAATTCCCCGGGACCCACGCAGAGCGCACAGCGCGCCGGCAAAAGTGGGTCGGACCATAGAAATGGGGCTTCATGTAAATATTATAAGACAAGAAATAAATAAATTCGGTAATAACTGCGCATTCAAAACTCAATTTGTACGAGTAAAGCATCGTTTGTGATGCCCTACAATAGGGCTGTGCGTTATAACGTTAACGTGTCAACGCATTAACGCGTTTTTTTTTCGAAAATTATCTATTAACGCTTAACGAAAAGTCTTGAAATCAGGACAATTTACAGTTCGTTAATTGTTGTAGAATTATGGCGCCAGGGTACTGCACGAGGTGGTGGTTAGCCAGTTTTGCTCATACCACACTTCAATGCCAACTTCGCTCAGAGCCACCCCAGGAGGGTGAGTAGGTCGAGTTTTGACCGTGTTCTACCCCCCCCCTACCCACCTAGAGCTCATGTGTTCAAAGAGTGTTTATCTAGCAGGTTTGCCTCTAATCTTTAAATGCAGTAACACTACTCTTGTCGTATTAAAATGGTGAAGCCAGTGCTATTATGAAAAAATGCGGATGTTTCCGAGGACGAGAGCACGGAACAGCGCCCAATCATGTACTGCGCTTCTCTGGGCCAAATTCCGGTCCGCAATTGCGTCTCGACACGCTTTGCGACCGAACGCTCCAGAGTCGGAAGAGTTTCCAGCGCCGCAGCCGCTGATCTGCTGACACTATGTGGATTTTGGAAACTTGAAACTAAGAAGAAGTTGGAGAAAACTGTATAAAAACCACATCGAGTCGGCTTTGGACCTGGAAACTCGACCGACCCGAACGCGTGCGACAGCAAAGCGTGTCAAGAAGCAATTGCGGACCGGAAGTCGGCCCAGAGAAGCACAGTAGAGAGGGGCTGAAAGTGCAAAAGTGTATGTATAGTATAGTCCAGCTAATTTCGTACATCTTCTTATCATTGAGAAGCGGTCGGCAGAAGATCAATTAGCATGAAATCCTACGCAAATGCTCGCCACCGGTTGAGCGAGAGCGGTTGTGGTGCCATGAGTTTCAAGTACATCGATCTACGACCGACCGGTTCTCAATGTGGTGCGCGCGAAGCGCGCATCTGATTTGCAAAAGATTTGCTTCTGCGCACAACCCTCATTCCAGAATCCCGGTTCGGGAGGAATCTTGAGACAAGGGACTTTCACAAAGGATGGAGCAGTAAGGGTTCTCAACGCTGCCCGAATTTGAGAGAAATCCGCCTCGTGGTTCTCGAGATATTAAAAAAATCGTGCGCGTGTGTGTGTGTGTGTGTGTGCGTGTGTGTGCGTGTGTGTGCGTGTGCGTGAGCGTGTGCGTGTGTGCGTGTGCGTGTGTGTGCGTGTGCGTGTGTGTGTGTGTGTGTGTGCGTGTGCGTGTGTGTGTGTGCGTGCGTGTGCGTGTGTGTGTGCGTGAGCGTGTGTGTGTGTGCGTGTGCGTGTGTGCGTGTGCGTGTGCGTGTGCGTGTGCGTGTGCGTGTGTGTGTGTGTGTGTGCGTGTGCGTGTGCGTGTGTGTGTGTGTGTGTGTGTGTGTGTGTGTGTGTGTGTGTGTGTGTGTGTCTGAAGGAATTTAGTGATAAGAAGTTTGGTTGGTCTTTCAAGAGAAGTGGAGTGATAACGTGATAAGACTTAATAGAGTTCAGAGAGAAGTTGTGCCTCAGGTCCATCAGGGACCATATGCGCGTGAGGCGCTGTATAGTGGGCGGGGCCCAACTGGGAGTGCAGAGCGCCGTAAAAGTGGACGGGACCCAAATGGAGTGCAGGAGCGCCGGGAACTGTGGACGGGACCCAACTGGGGAGTGTAGGGCGCCGGAAAAAAGTGGTCGGGACCCAGTAGGAGTGCACAGCGCGCCGGTAAAAGTGGGCGGGCTCCGGAAAAAGTGTAAGCGCGCCGGTAAAGTGGGCGGGACCCAACTGGAAGTCCACAGAGCGCCGGGAACTGTGGACGGGACCCAAGTAGGAGTGCACAGCGCGCCGATAAAATTGGGCGGGACCACACAAGGAGTGAACAGCGCGCTGGTGATAGTGGGCGGGACCCAAATATGAGTGCACAGCGCGCCGGGAAAAGTGGGCGGGACCCAACTGGGAGTGCTCAGGGCGCCGGAAAAATGGTGGGGACCCAAGTAGGAGTGCACAGCGCCGGTAAAAGTGGGCGGGATCCATGGAGTGCGTAGGGCGCCGTAAAAGTGGTCGGGACCCTGGTAGGAGTGCACAGCGCGCCGGTAAAAGTGGGCGGGACCCAACTGGGAGTGCTCAGGCGCCGGAAAAGGTGGTCGGGACCCCAGTAGGAGTGCACAGCGCGCCGGTAAAGTGGCGGGGATCCAAGTGGGAGTGCGTAAGGCTCCGGAAAAAGTGTAAGCGCCCGGTAAAAGTGGGCGGGACCCAACTGGAAGTCCACAGAGCGCCGGGAACTGTGGACGGGACCCAAGTAGAGTGCACAGCGCGCCGGTAAAAGTGGGCGGGACCCCACAAGGAGTGAACAGCGCGCTGGTGATAGTGGGCGGGACCCAAATATGAGTGCACAGCGCGCCGGTAAAAGTGGGCGGGACCCAACTGGGAGTGCTCAGGCGCAGGAAAAATTCTGCATCAACTTGTCTGTGACGCTGAAAGTTTTTAGAGCGGGCACAACCACCTTTGACCCGCTGAAGGTTGAAAACGGACGGACCCGCAAAAGATCGCCACGGACCTGGATATGCGCGCTGATCCAAAATCAATCAAAAAGCGGAACGGAAGGGAATAGCTGGGCACGGGGAGTGAGGTTCAGACTCCGGGCGGACCCACGGCACCATCACCGGTTCAAGGATTCGTTCTCATGTTGTGAGCGGACCCACAGTAAGTGCACAGCGCGCCGGTAAAGTGGGCGGACCCAACTGGAGTGCTCAGGGCGCCGGAAAATGGTGGGGACCCAAGTAGAGTGCACAGCGCGTTGGTAAAAGTGGGCGGACGCAATGGGAGTGCTCAGGCGCCGGGCAGTAGGAGTGCACAGCGCGCCGGTAAAAGTGGGCGGGACCCAAAGGGAGTGCTCAGCGCCGGAAAGTGGTGGGGACCCATCAGGAGTGAACAGCGCGCCAAATAGTGGGCGGACCCAAGTAGGAGTGCACAGCGCGCCGGTAAAAGTGGGCGGGACCCAACAGAGTGCTCAGAGCGCCGGTGACAGTAGGACCCGCAGGCGAGTGCACAGCGCGCCGGTAAAAGTGGGCGGGACCCAACTGGAGTGAACAGCGCTGGGATGGTGGGGACCCAAGTAGGAGTGCACAGCGCGCCGGTAAAAGTGGGCGGGACCCAACTGGGAGTGCTCAGGGCGCGCGGAAAAAGTGGTGGGGACCCAAATAGGAGTGCACAGCGCGCCGGTAAAAGCGGGCGGGACCCAACTGGGAGTGCTTAGGGCGCCGGAAAATGGTGGGGACCCGCAGGAGTGCACAGCGCGCCGGTAAAAGTGGGCGGGACCCAACTGGAAGTCCACAGAGCGCCGGGAACCGTGACGGACCCAAGTAGGAGTGCACAGCGCGCCGGTAAAAGTGGGCGGGACCCCACAAGAGTGAACAGCGCGCTGGGATAGTGGGCGGGACCCAAATAGGAGTGCACAGCGCGCCGGTAAAAGTGGGCGGGACCCAACTGGGAGTGCTCAGGGCGCCGGGAAAATGGTGGGGACCCAAGTAGGAGTGCACAGCGCGCCGGTAAAAGTGGGCGGGACCCAACTGGGAGTGCTTAGGGCGCCGGAAAAATGGTGGGGACCCAAGTAGGAGTGCACAGCGCGCCGGTAAAAGTGGGCGGGACCCAACTGGGAGTGCTTAGGGCGCCGGAAAAATGGTGGGGACCCAAGTAGGAGTGCACAGCGCGCCGGTAAAAGTGGGCGGGACCCCACAAGGAGTGAACAGCGCGCTGGTGATAGTGGGCGGGACCCAAATATGAGTGCACAGCGCGCCGGTAAAAGTGGGCGGGACCCAACTGGGAGTGCTCAGGCGCCGGAAAATGGTGGGGACCCAAGTAGGAGTGCACAGCGCGCCGGTAAAAGTGGGCGGACCCCACAAGGAGTGAACAGCGCGCTGGTGATAGTGGGCGGGACCCAAATATGAGTGCACAGCGCGCCGGTAAAAGTGGGCGGGACCCAACTGGGAGTGCTTAGGGCGCCGGAAAATGGTGGGGACCCAAGTAGAGTGCACAGCGCGCCGGTAAAAGTGGGCGGGACCCAACTGGGAAGTGCTCAGGGCGCCGGGAAAATGGTGGACGGACCCAAGTAGGAGTGCACAGCGCGCCGGTAAAAGTGGGCGGGACCCCACAAGGAGTGAACAGCGCGCTGGTGATAGTGGGCGGGACCCAAATATGAGTGCACAGCGCACCGGTAAAAGTGGGCGGGACCCAACTGGGAGTGCTTAGGGCGCCGGAAAAATGGTGGGGACCCAAGTAGAGTGCACAGCGCGCCGGTAAAAGTGGGCGGGACCCAACTGGGAGTGCTCAGGGCGCCGGAAAATGGTGGGGACCCAAGTAGGAGTGCACAGCGCGCCGGTAAAAGTGGGCGGGACCCCACAAGGGAGTGCAGGGCGCTGGAAAGTGGTGGGCGGGACCCAAATAGGAGTGCACAGCGCGCCGGTAAAGTGGGCGGGACCCAACTGGGAGTGCTCAGGGCGCCGGAAAAATGGTGGGGACCCAAGTAGGAGTGCACAGCGCGCCGGTAAAAGTGGGCGGGACCCAAGTGGAGTGCACAGGCGCCGGAAAAATGGGCGGACCCGTAGAGTGCACAGCGCGCCGGAAAAGTGGTCGGGACCCAAGTAGAGTGCACAGCGCGCCGGAAAAAGTGGTCGTGGCCCAACTGGGAGTGCGTAGGGGGCGGAAAAAGTGGTCGAGACCCAAGTAGGAGTGCACAGCGCGCTGGTAAAAGTAGGCGGGACCCAACTGGGAATGCACAGCGCTCCGGAAAAAGTGGTCGTGGCCCAAGTAGGAGTGCACAGCGCGCCGGTAAAAGTGGGCGGGACCCAACTGGAGTGCTCAGGGCGCCGGAAAATGGTGGGGACCCAAATAGGAGTGCACAGCGCGCCGGTAAAGTGGGCGGGACCCAACTGGGAGTGCTCAGGGCGCCGGGAAAATGGTGGGGACCCAAGTAGGAGTGCACAGCGCGCCGGTAAAAGTGGGCGGGACCCCACAAAGGGCGAGTGAACAGCGCGCTGGTGATAGTGGGCGGGACCCAAATATGAGTGCACAGCGCGCCGGTAAAAGTGGGCGGACCCAACTGGGAGTGCTCAGGGCGCCGGAAAATGGTGGGGACCCAAGTAGGAGTGCACAGCGCGCCGGTAAAAGTGGGCCGGGACGCAACTGAAGTCCACAGCGCCGGGAACTAGTGGGCGGGACCCAAATAGGAGTGCACAGCGCGCCGGTAAAAAGTGGGCGGGACCCAAAGGAGTGCACAGCGCCGGTGATAGTGGTCGGGACCCAAGTAGGAGTGCACAGCGCGCCGGTAAAAGTGGGCGGACCCAACTGGAAGTCCACAGGGCGCCGGAAAAATGGTGGGGACCCAAGTAGAGTGCACAGCGCGCCGGTAAAAGTGGGCGGGACCCAACGGAGTGAACACGCGCGGGAAAAATGGTGCGGGACCCAAGTATGAGTGCACAGCGCGCCGGTAAAAGTGGGCGGGACCCAACTGGGAGTGCTCAGGGCGCCGGAAAATGGTGGGGACCCAGGAGTGCACAGCGCGCCGGTAAAAGTGGGCGGGACGCAACTGGGAGTGCTCAGGGCGCCGGAAAAAGTGGTTCGGGACCCAAGTAGGAGTGCACAGCGCGCCGGTAAAGTGGGCGGACCCAACTGGAGTGCTCAGGCGCCGGAAAAAGTGGCGGGACCCAAGTAGGAGTGCACAGCGCGCCGGTAAAAGTGGTGGGGACTCAAGTAGGAGTGCACAGCGCGCCGGTAAAAGTGGGCGGGACCCAACTGGAAGCCACAGAGCGCCGGGAACCGTGGACGGGACCCAAGTAGGAGTGCACAGCGCGCCGGTAAAAGTGGGCGGGACCCCACAAGGAGGAACAGCGCGCTGGTGATAGTGGCGGGACCCAAATATGAGTGCACAGCGCGCCGGTAAAAGTGGGCGGGACCCAACTGGGAGTGCTCAGGGCGCCGGAAAATGGTGGGACCCAAGTAGGAGTGCACAGCGCGCCGGTAAAAGTGGGCGGACCCAACCGGGAGTGCTCAGGGCGCCGGAAAAGTGGTCGGGGACCCAAGTAGGAGTGCACAGCGCGCCGGTAAAAGTGGGCGGGACCCAACTGGGAGTGCCCAGGCGCCGGAAAATGGTGGGGACCCCAGAAGTAGGAGTGCACAGCGCGCCGGTAAAAGTGGGCGGGACGAGTGAACAGCGCTGGTGATAGTGGGCGGGACCCAAATATGAGTGCACAGCGCGCCGGTAAAAGTGGGCGGGACCCAACTGGGAGTGCTCAGGGCGCCGGGAAAATGTGGGGACCTGGGCAGGAGTGCACAGCGCGCCGGTAAAAGTGGGCGGGACCCCACAAGAAGTGAACAGCGCTGGTGATAGTGGGCGGGACCCAAATATGAGT